>JAIGNY010000948.1:1315000-1370000 GCA_020152595.1 Chiridota heheva
GTTTGACTGGTAACCAGTAAGAGGACTTCAAAACAGCATTAATGTGAGAAAATGTTGGTAGTCTGAAAATCAAGCGAGCAGCACCATTAAGTATATTTTGAATTCTGTAAAGTTGATAATCGAAAGTCCAACAAGAAGTGAATTACACTAATCGATGTGACTTATAACAAAAGCATTAATAAGGGTTTTCATGGAATCTACATTTAGATATTTGGCAATCTGACGAATGTTATAAAGACCGTGATAAGCTTTAAACAAACTTTTCCAATATGAATATTCATAGACATGTGATTGTCCAAATAAACACCCATTTTTTTTACACTAACAGATGGCTTTATTTCAACATCACCAACTTTGATGGATTGGACTCGACGAGTGTCAATTAGAAGAAATTCAGTCTTGGAGTCATTGATCATGAGATTATTCTTGATCATCCAAGACCGTTCAGCAATAAGACATTGCATTGCCCCGACTGCCTCTTTCTCTAGGATAGAGCCGGCAGTGAATGAACAGTAAAGCTGAGTATCATCAGCATAGCTATGGGCTTGTGGGGTATGCTTTGACACAATACTGAAGAGTTGAGAACATAACACAAGAATAATATGGGACGCAAGCAGCTGCCTTGAGGTACGCCACAGTCCAACGGAAAGTTTTTGGATCTAGCACCTTTAACAAAAACATGTGGCTTTCTAGACGATGGATAGGATATGAGCCATTGTTGGATGTCACCAGCAATTCCAAACTGAGAGTGAAGTGTGTTGAGGAGAGTGTTGTGGTTTACGGTAGCAAATGTCGCACTTAGATCAAAAAATAACAAGAGGGACATACAGGGTAAGGTATCTATTCTCTTGCGACATATAATGTTTGGTGTTTGAAATGGTCAAATGGCAAGGATCAAAAATCAAATAAAACGAAAAAGTAGAAGGGCAAATAAGAACCAAAGTGATACATGTTGAGGTGAAGTTATGCCATGCAGACTGCTTCCCATTGCTTCAAAGCAGAAATAACACACATCCCCAAAAGACTCGTGTGTCCTTTGAGCTTGCATTTTTTCAAATTGCTTTTTTCTCTGAAAGACAAATACAAATTTAAATATTTAATTTTAAATTTAATCAATAGAACGTCGTGGATATATTGGTATATTTAGCACACTCTGTTAAAAACGAATATGCAAATAAAGGTATATGTGATTGTAGAAAAAAGAACACGCGCTTTTTATAATTCATGACACTACTTTGCGAAAACAATCCTGACCAGACAGCAGTAAGGTATCTACCAATAATTCTGGCTCCTGCTTATGCGATACCTCAAATACAGATATACAGTTGTGAAGAGATGCTGTGCAATTTCGTCTTATCTTGGGCAGGCGTACAGTCCTCACAGTGGACCAGGCCCTCGTTTGCAAACTGATGGAAGTGAAGTGGGCAGGTAAAGAATACCACGACAAATTGATCCCTTGTCTCGGCGGGCTTCACAAAAATAATGCCCCAACATTTGCAACTATGTACAAATTAGTTAAAGACACAAACAACAAATACAAGACAACTATCCTTATGGCAGATAGAAATGTCCAGCAACGTCATTTTGCTACCTATGAAGCAGGCCGACCAGTTGATTTGGCATCTGTGCTGAAATGTGAGCTTTTGTCTGTCCCATTATCACTTGCAGAAATGAATGGTGCACTTCGTACAGAAAAAAAAATCAGTACTTGCTGCCCTGCTGACAGAAGGCATAGTCTTACAGGAAGTTATTGAACCATTTAAAACATCCGCCTGCCTTACCATTGATGGAAAAGCACCGGTCAGCTAGTAGTTGCACTAGGAAAGCCTTATCATGCACGCACCTTCGGGGATCTTACTGACACTTTTGTAAAAACAGTTCTGAAGGAAGGTGCTTGATACCAACGGATAGATGTTGTGTTCGACAGATATAGAAATGAGACAATCAAACATGCTACCAGCACAAGGCGTACCAAAACAACTCAGTCATTTAGAAGACTTGTTGAAGGTCGAAATGCATCTTCCGAATAGCTGGGCAAATTTTCTTTTATTGCCAGAAAATAAAGCTAACCTTGCAAATTTCTTTTCTGAAGAAATATGCTGACGAGCACCGTCTGAGAAAGAAATTGGAGATGCTGGAGGATTCATAGTTGAACTTGAGGTTAGATTATCAAAAGAGACAACTGATTTGACTGTTTTGAGGTCCACACATGAGAAAGCTGACACAAAGGATGGTGTTACATGCTGTGCATAGTCATTTCAATACATTTAGTGTTTCTTTAAGGCATACCAATGTTCTCCACCCACTGGTTTTACACTTCCCTCGTGTACAATGTGAGCACCTATGGATGATGTCTGGAACATGAAAGAACGGTAATACATTATCTATCAATGATGTTTTCTTTAACATTCCAAAGCATTCAGCACCATCTCTGCTGCCGTTTCATGCACTAACTTGGTGTGACATTACCTCCTATCTTGCATATCACACAAAGAAGTCATCATGGAAAGTCTTCAATAATTATCATTCTTTTCTGAAGAATCTTGGAGATGGGGAACTCAGTGAGGAAATAATTTTAACTTCAGAAACGTTTGAATGTAGAATATTTAATGTGACCAAATCAAACTCTGTTTATGAACTCAAAACATATATTGTTCTCAAAGATCAGTAAGGCATTGCCACCAACAAGCGATGCTCTAAATGCCACCATGATATGGAGCAATGCTCACTGAGCCTTACCTGAGCTACTTGCACTGACAGATATGGGATAGAAAAGGGAAAAATCAGGATTTAAAACCATTCCAATGTCTCTGAATCCTATCCCAGAGTTGTCTTGAAAATATTTTGTGTGCATGCAAGAAGCAATGCAGGACTCGCCGCTGCAAGTGTTCCAAAGCAGGATTAAGATGCACATTAATGTGTGCATATCAGCATTAGACTAAAGATCAAACACTATGTATGAATGGATGCTAAGAAATGAGAAACATTCCAAAAAGATGTCAATGCTTAGGAAGAGTAAATAAAGTGACTTATAAGGGCAATTACTTCTGTATCAAGAACTTTTATTAGAAAAGAAAAGAGCATTATACTACATTGTACAAAACAGTAAACAGCAATCTGAAAGGTAGTTATAATTGAAGATGTTGAGATAAACTTAGTAAGTTTTCTTAGTAACTACAACAACTTTTTTGGAAAATCAAGAAAATAATCTTGTGTATTTTAAAGACATTTTTTAACGTGGCCATTATCTTGTTACATATATTTGCGGACAAACAATGCTTAAACTGATAGCTCTAGACGGTAAGTATTGGATGTTTACTGAAAACAACGAGCATACTCCCCTGAATGTTTATCTGAACATTCAAATTCCTGGCCTGATCCAAAAGTGGTATTGAGCAGCAATTTAATGCATGGAAATTAGACATTTTAAGCATAAAAATTCAGTCCAATTAAGGGTGCATCAAATTTGACACCTCATATTATGCAAGATTACCCCAAAAACAAGGTTTTAATTGAAATGTTTTAAACAATACATACTACCCCAACTATATAAATGATTACGACATCTTTTTTTTGCATGATACAAATTTTTCAAAATGGCGGCACGTAATTTGCATGTAAATAAAATACTATTATTAATAGGCTCAGCAGATATATTATAACACCAGGGATAGAGAGATTACAGGGATATAAGTAGATTGGCAACCATTATGTTTATGCAAATTATGAGGTCAAAAACTCAAAATTCGGCTTGGGAACAGGCTTTATCGAATTCAGCAACTAAAAATTATACAAGAAAGTCTGGTAACAAAGCCTTTACCCAAAAATGCACCTGAAACTCATTTTTGTCAGATATCTGTCCTGACTAAAAAGTTGCACTTTGTGGAGGTCTGACGTGTAATGTTGGGCCCGCTTAAGAGTCCCTGGTGGTTCAGGAGCAAAGCCCTGGTGGAGCGAAGCATAATTTTGTGTCTTTAATGCCTTAAATGGCTTAAATCAAGCCACAGAAATTCAACAATTCAATTAATGAAAAGATTTTCATTTTATATTATAACTTAAAAATCACTAAAAAATGTGAAAACCACCCTATGGAAACAATTGATAATAAAAAAGTAAAAAAGTAAACCTTCAACCAGGGGCCATTTTTCAATTCTTCTCGAAATAATTCTAAACACATTATTGAAGCTCAGGTACAGTTTATCTGTTCATACACAATGTAATAAAAATCACCTGCATCTTATTATTCTAATTCACACATGAGTATGAGTAATTATCCTTTTGGAGAAGCGCAAGACTTGTTTTATATTTACAACTTATCACTTTCTTTGCTAATTCGCACTTTGGTTCAAAATGCATTAACATCAAACATTTTCTACCTTAGTTGTTAATTTGCAATCTCTATTGCATTTGTTCTTATTTAATTTCAAATGAGGAATCAATTACAAAATATAATATACAACAGGTTTGTCACATGACACGTTACCTTAGCCTTTGCGCTATTTCTAAGAGGTCATTATAATCAATTTAAATTGCTACTTTTTTTCTTACAAAATTCTGAAGTCATTATGTTGGTCGTTTCTTTTCTTATAACTCATTCAACTATGTAACTTACTCCAAATTGTGAGACTTTTTGTTTCTCTTTCAGTTCCGTTGGTGCTGTGCAAAGCTCCTTTTTGCCCTTTGGGGTATCGACCTTCTGGTAGTCTCGAATCAGTGTAGATTCCATTTTATGCAATTCCCTTTCCTCCTGAAAGAAAAACAGTGTCTAAACAGCTGAAAGAATTACAATGTCAGTCGTCTATCGATTCATACCACCAATTTTGAGGCTGGCTACATGCTTATAAGAACAGGTCGCAAGCATGAACATCAAGAAAGATGTTAGTATGTAAAAATACGTAGAAAAAGTAATCCCTTTTCTACCCTTTCTAAAATTTTCAAGTTCTAAGCTTCCTGTCCTATAAAATAGGACCTCTCAAAAGTATTTTGTTTAGGCTTTTCTCAGAGAGTTCTTATTTTGGGCTGGCGAAGTAATACCTGAACAGTTCTGCATTACCAAAAATCATCTTCGTTTCTCTCGTTACAAGAAGTGCCAATGGGAGCTGCCGTGCAGTGCATGCACTGATGTTTCGTTTATTCGCTGTGCTATTTCGAAAACAAAATGCATTTTATACATCTTGAAAACATCTTCAAAACTTACAGCATAAGATACTATGCCGTTGAAGCATAATAGTATATAGCATCCTATGTAATTCTTAATAATAACGGTTTCTTTTTTAGGTACAAATGAAATATAAAAAGCTAAATGTAAAGTAAAATGATTATATTACTAGTAATTACAGTACAGCAAATAACATAAACTATTCATCAATCACATTTAATTTTAATTTTGTACAGCCAATGAAATGATTATAGGACATAACATGCGCTGAGTATCCTCATGCATTAGTGTTTCAAAAATGAAACTTATTGCAGTATCATGTCATATTTAATACACAGATAGCCCATGGTCTGTAGATGTGCCCTAATGTTTTTGGTGGTAATATCTTGCATATTGATGAGTAAGCGGTGATTAATGTAATAATTTTGGAATGTTCATGTTTTAAAAACTACATATCTCTTTGGTTTCATATGTGGAATAATTATGACGTTAGCTCGTGTGTATATGTTCATGGTATAAAAACGAAGAATGTCATTAATAAGCATAGCGTGCGGGGCTTAATGTGATTTTGTTGACAAGATCTTCCAAACATGATATCTCAAGAATGATACACTTGATTCACGTCATGTGTGGTACACAGATATCCCGTGGTCTGTAAATGTGCCCTACTGTTTTGGGGGATGATATCATGCATGTTAATGAGTAGGCAGGGCTTAGTGTACAAGTCTTAAAATGCTCATATTTTAGCAACTGCATGTCTGTTTTGTTAAATATTTGGAATGATAATGATGATAGCTGTTGTGTACATATCCATTGTATAACAATGTTGAATTTCAATAACATGCGTAGTAGGCGGGGCTTAACGTGGTTTTGTTGAAAGAAGCTTGTAGACTCTCAAGAACGATAACCTTGATTCATGTCATACGTGATATACAGATAGCTCATGGTCTGTGTGTACGGCCTATCGTTTTTGGTGGTGATATCATGCATGTTAATGAGTAGGCCGTGTTTAATGTAAACAAAATTTAATAATATGTTTTGCTTCATATTTGTATATACATATATATATATATATATATATATATATATATATATATATATATATATATATATATATATATATATATATATATATATATATATATATATATATATATATATATATATTTATATATATATATATATATATATATATATATATATATATATATATATATATATATATATATATATATATATATGTATACATATATATATATATATATATATATATTTATACATATATATATATATATATATATATATATATATATATATATATATATATATATATATGTATACATATATATATATATATATATATATATATATATATATATATATATATATATATATATATATATATATATATATATATATATATATATATATATATATATATATATATATATATATATATATGTATATATATATATATACATATATATATATATATATATATATATATATATATATATATATATATATATATATATATATATATATATATATATATATATATATATATATATATATATATATATATATATATATATATATATATATATATATATATATATATATATATATATATATATATATATATATATATATATATATATATATATATATATATATATATATATATATATATATATATATATATATTCCAATTCTGTTTGAAGGATCCAAAACACCTATGGCCATTGCAGTAGGTCGCCCGTAAGGTCAAATCTGTTTTCACGTGGATGTTTTCACGTGATATATACAGTCATGTAAAAATGTTTGTTTGTTTGATGCATTCTTTGCGAATAAAAACATACTATAACGGGCCATGATACAATAATGCTGACTAGGAATCAATCTCGCCTACAAGCAAATATACTTTAACGTTTGTGCTCACCATTTTTCAAAATGTACTTTGTACAATCAGCCTTTATAGATCAATTTTGATAAGAATAAAACAAACATTGTTCCGGCGGTGAGTGGATTTGGCAAATATTAGTATTTCGAATAGCATGCAACTGTAAATCAAATATTCTAATAAGAAAGCATTGTTAACTCATCAGCAATATATACCGGGATGAGATATTATGAATTCGTTGGGCCTTTTCACATATATGATTCTCATCTCCAGACCCTATACACCACCCCCTTAATACCGTAGGTTGACGTAGGGTGTAACATGGGGTATCATGTGATGGCGCTATAATACAGGTAAATGGTATTAGATTTGTGACCAAGGCTTAAAAGGTGTAGATTGTTTCTGTCCGTGTGTAGAGTGGAACACTTAGTAAATTGTGAAAAGTCAAGAGTCAGGGATCAAATATACGCTCGATTTACAAAATGCAAGGCCGATTAAGATCCAAAATGGTAGCATTCTATTGGTATCTCGTAATGTGAATTAGTGCACACAGTCTGTTTATCACACAGGTCAAAGGTCAAAGATTGTGGATGGGACATATAGGGTAAAGTATGTATTCTCTTGCAACATATAATGTTTGGTGTTTAAAAGGGTCAAATGGCAATGGTCAAAGGTCAAATAAAACGCAAAAGTAGAAGGGCAAATTAGATACTTTTCAATGCAGAATCTGTCCCTCGAACACTACTCCAGCTTTGTTTTCTGTGTCTGTGGCATTCTAGTAACAGCATGAACGATTAAATAACATTGATATGCGGTCACTGAAAAGTTTTGAGTTTCCTATTTCATTTCCACGTTATTCCACTTCGTACTATTATTAAATTTGTGGTCAATTGATTGCGTAATACATAGTCAAATCGTTGACAGAATGTCCTTGAAACGGGATGAAAATGACAGTGGCAGTTTCATCCCGTCCTTGTTTCAAGGGGCGCTTTCTTCAAATGTGAGGTGAAGTTGTGCCATGCAGACTGCTTTCCATTCGTTCAAATCAGGGATAACACAAATCCCCAAAAGACTCGTGTGTCCTTTGAGCTTGCATTTTTGTGTATTGCTTTTTTCTCTGAAAGACAAATTTAAATTCAAAACATTTAATCTTAAATTTAATCAATAGAACGTCGTGTATATATTGGTACATTTAGCACACTCTGTTAAAAACGAATATGCGAATAAAGGTATATGTGATTGTAGAAAAAAAGAACACCGCTTTTCATAATTTATGATAGTACTTTGCGAAAACAATTCGTCTATTATCGCGTCAGTGGCTTCGCCAAATTTTTTTGTTTTGAGGGCACAGCAGTCAATAACAAAAATGTGGAGCACTAATAATGTTCTCCAAAATGTATTTTTTGCTAAAGACTGCACTTTGTGGAGTTGTGGGGGTTTGACGTGTAATCTTGGGCCCACATAAAAGTCCTTAGTGAGTCCAGGAGCAAAGCCCTGGTTGAATGAAACATGATTTTGTGTCTTTAATGCCTTAAATGTCTTTACATTTTACATTCTGACTTTAAAATCACTGGAAAATGTGAAATATTCTATGAGAGTTCTCATTTTTGGCTGGCAGAGTAATACCTGATCAGTTTTGTGCTACCAAAAACATGCTGGCTTTTCTCGTTACAACAAGTGTCAATGGGAGCTGCAGTGCAGTGCATGCACTGTGTTTCGTTTAATCGCTGTGCTATATCCAAGAAAAGTACATTATATACATATTGAAAACATTGTCAAAAGTGACAACATAACATATTATTCCGTTGAAGCAGGTATATCAGCATATTATATAGCATTCTGTAAAATCCTTAATAAAAAACCGTTTCTATTTTTAGGTAGAATTGAAATATAAAATGCTAGATGTATGTGAAATGATTGTATTACTAGTATTTGAAGTTAAACAAATAATATAAACATGTTATAAATCAAATCTTATTTCTATTTTTTATAGCCAATGAAATGAATATAGGATATAACATGTGCTAAGTATCCTCATACATTAGTGATCCAAAAATGAAACTTATTGCATGTATCATTGAATACAAGCTTACGATAAAATTTCTGGCCGGACAAAATCCCCTAGGAGATAGGAGATTCAGTCTCCCGAGAGAATCCCCAAAAGAAAACTGTCCGGCCGGACAGATTTTTAAAGGAGACCGAATCTCATGTTACACCGTTACACCGTCTCAATGCATGTTCATATACTAAACGTACATATCCTAACCGTATGCTGCGGCACTTTATAGTTATACTGGTTCATTTTTAAAATATGAATCAAAACTGGTACGAACACAATTAAACCTTTTGCCCAACATAGCGTGTTTTTTTGGGTAGAGGAACATTTTTTAGTGATCACAATTATGGATTATTATTGATACCATTGTATGAATTATTATTGAAATAACTTGTCGCAAGACCATGATCTACACAGCTGTAACAAGTTTTGAAGAAGACAAAAAAAACACTTTATAATACAAGACAAACAAGTCGCCACCCCAATTGTACACCGAGGTTAGTCTTCAATTATGACTTCCCCATACGTAACGCCCACTGATAAGTGAACATGGCACAGGTTATGTATTTTTACTCTCTTGGTGAATAGTGATAAAAACCGCACAGTGTATATGAATGTAATTTTCTCCCCTTTGCTTATCAGTGTACATGAAAACAGACAAAGATTGCTTACATTAACTTTACAAAGTGTTTCGGTTAAAATGTCGGTTTTTCAAGCTTACCTCCATTGTCACTTGCGCTTTACTGTATTCATGGTAATCTATGAATTTTATGATTAAGTCCGTTAATATCCCAGTTCGTTTCTGTATATCATACGCAACATATTTTTCTGTCAAGTTCCATGGGCAAAAATTCCAGTATGTTTTACCGCTGCATTTCTAAGATGAGTCATAAGATCCTCTTCGATATGACCTTTGGCATCCAATATCATGACATCGTTGTAGAATGTTATATTGCATTTCAAAGAAACAAAAAAATTAAAGTGTTTGTTGATACCATAATCTTGATTTAGTATGTGTGATATTTCCTTTTAGTTTTTATGTATTCATTATACTTATTAGCATTATTAAGTTTCATCACTGCATTTGACTGGATTTGTGCCAAGTAATTTTGCAATGATTTTGACCCATGTTTGACATCATTACATACTTTTGGTAACAGCAATTATAAAGCTTACATAGCGCCTACATCCGGAAAAAGACTAGTTTGAGGCGCTGTACATGTTGAATTACAGATGTGTAAATTAAAAAGATATGTTTTTAGTTGTCGAATGTCGATCAATTGTATGAATCAAATGTCGTATTAAATGGCTAAAGTGCACCCAGTCAAAGGTTCCAACTTAGTATAAATGCTTACGCAAATGATAGGGTAATGGATATTCAAAGTTTATATTTATAATTATGCACTTTTCCTGATTTTATTACACGTTATGACTGAGAAAATTTGTAGGCATATTGGCAGCTATCGAGCAAATTACAAAGGCGTGGTGATGTTATTATATTGCTCTCGTTGGGATTGGGCCACCAATCTTTGAATGCACCCGAATCTGACGTAGAATAAAGAAAGAAAATGTAGACGTAGCAAACTTTGTACCATGATAAAAAAAAACTGAAGTGATCATATATTCTTTACGTGTTTCAATTCAATGATGTCTATATGACATGAACAATAACCCAACAGTTTGAGAATCGTATATGTTGGCCGCCTGGATCGCGTTACAAATAGGGAAGTATATCAGTATATGACAACCTTCTACTATCAAAGACTGTAAAACAGTGGCGCCTACGATTTGCTGTACACTGCTTGTGCGCAAAAGATCGACCAATATCCGATTTGATCTTTTGGGGATCTTCTGGTGGACACCCAAATCTTGATAGAAGGAAAATGTTTTATTTACATCTTTGCAATAGGACTCAACACAAACAAGATGCAGCAACTTATGGTGGATAAAGCTACCTGGTATACATTTGTCAAAGCTGATGCTGATGATCATCTGATTATGTATCAGTTCTGATAAATGATGATGATGATGATGATGATGATGATGATGATGATGATGATGATGATGATGATGATGATGATGATGATGATGATGATGATGACTATGATGACGATAATGATGATGATGACGACGATGACGACGACGATGACGACGACGATGACGATGACGATGACGATGACGATGACGGTGACGCTGATGCTGATGCTGATGCTGATGACGATGACGATGACGATGACGGTGACGCTGATGCTGATGCTGATGCTGATGCTGATGCTGCTGATGATGATGATGACGATGATGATGATGATGATGATGATGATGATGATGATGATGATGATGATGATGATGATGATGACGACGATGACGAAGACGAAGAAAAGAAAAAGAAGAAGAAGAAGAAGAAGAAGAAGAAGAAGAAGAAGAAGAAGAAGAAGAAGAAGAAGAAGAAGAAGAAGAAGAAGAAGAAGAAGAAGAAGAAGAAGAAGAAGAAGAAGAAGAAGAAGAAGAAGAAGAAGAAGAAGAAGAAGAAGAAGAAGAAGAAGAAGAAGAAGAAGAAGAAGAAGAAGAAGAAGAAGAAGAAGAAGAAGAAGAAGAAGAAGAAGAAGAAGAAGAAGAAGAAGAAGAAGAAGAAGAAGAAGAAGAAGAAGAAGAAGAAGAAGAAGAAGAAGAAGAAGAAGAAGAAGAAGAAGAAGAAGAAGAAGAAGAAGAAGAAGAAGAAGAAAAAGAAAACGACGACGACGACGACGACGACGACGACGTTGCTGCTGCTGCTTGAGATTACCGGATAAAATGTACCTATCATCGAAATACAAATATAAGTTCGGCATACAGGCTTACTCATGTGTCAAATTTCCCATCATTGTTTACAAATGCGACCACCTTTCAAAAAAAACGCCTTATAATAATTTCGAAAATAGAATGCACAAAACATGAAGTCTAACAATACATTGGATAATCAAAGCTATCAAGAGTTGCATAATGGTATAGGTCATACAAGATCTAGTGTGTTAAATAAGTGCTTTAATTCTGAAGTAAACACTCACTATTCAGCTCGTATCAGAACTGGCAAAAACATTTTATCACGAAATCAGTGGTGTATACTAGTAGACAAGCACCGATATACTGAATATACATGGGGTGGGATGAGATTATGCCTATTATTAGTGGGAACACTGAAATGTTGAATATGCTATCGAATGAGCTCCTGAACGTTTGCTCTATCCATACGGGTAAGTATTGACACTGTGTAGTAATCTAGTTACAGCGTTTTGTTGTTGCTGTTTAAAGTTCCAAGATTTTGTACATGACATGGGAAGTTATAGGCATGTTCAAAATCTTTATTTAGCTCTATGTGCGTTGGAGAAACATCCGTCGTGTTCCTAATGCCCTATTTTTAAGTTGAAGGATGCCTGCACAAGTGGGAAACGAGTGATACAAGCCAGAAGCATATTTCGTGGACGTTTTTTGTTTAAGTTTCTGCCCTTGGCTAAACAGTTTGTGATACTCCAAAGTGCACCAATTTGCTTCTTTATTTGTAATAAAAGAAACTTTCAGACTTTCTGCCGTCAATAAATAGAAGTTTCGCACTATTTTAAACTGTTTTACACATGTTGCTGCATGCATCAAAGTTCAAGTTATGATATAGATTATGTAGGTGCTCGACACATGTGATATTTACTTGAATTATCAAGCTGAGATTTGTGTATGACAGTAACACTAGTACCAAATAGCACAATTTAGTCGGGCCAACGTAGGCTAAAGGTTGTATTTTATGTTGGGGCTACGTTGGCTTAACGTATGGATTAGGTTGGGTGCTTGTAGGCTGATGGTTGGCCCAACGGTGCTTACCAACTGTTTGCCAACCGTTTGCCATTCGTTGGTTACAGAACGTTGGTCCAGCGTTGGATGAATTTTAGCATGCTAACCCAACATAATGCCAACATATGCCAATGTTTGGCCAACGTTGTCCCAACGTAGTATGCTATCTGACAGTCCAGTAGCATGCCTATTAATAGGAACATTTATAACACACACAAATATTGAAGTCATGTAGCCATATTGTTCATATGTTGCGATATAATGTCATAGTTTCTAATTTATGTACTTGAAATGTCAAAAATCATTGTCTTGAAAAATATTTGAATTTTCAAAATGGCTGTTTCCCGCCTAAAAGCCTAGCTCTATTGTCTATTAATTCTCATATTTCAAAAACAGCGTGGTGAACATTGGGAGTGGAAAAGTTTTAGCCATGACAGTAATGAAGGAATTTTCATCAGTTTTAAGTTTCCCCTAGCAAAGATATATTTCCCCACAGGTATTTCAGATTTAAAATATGTAAAATTGCATAAGGCTTTAACGTAAGGATAGCAAAAGATCATGGGAAATATCACAAAATGGCGGCTTCCATGTAGCAAAATGTTCCCATTTTTAGGAATAGTTATGTTCCCATTGATAGACATGCTGCTGGACTGTCTGGAAGTGGTAAATAATCTGATACACCTTTAGGAGGGAGGTATTATGCAGTCCCCTCATGGTTTTTAAGTCTATTATTCAACCATTTCCTATGATTGAGACATTTGTTTCATGCAACTAAGTCCTCTAGGCAAACCATGCGATCAGATTGTATTGTATGTCATCCAGTCATTGAGAAAGAATGACAACAAGCTGAATGCCTAAATACGAATAGGGCTACATAGAGGCTTGAGAAGAGGATACTTTTCCATGATATTAAGAAAATTATAACATGGTGAAAAACAATTGGCTGTATATATCATTCAAGTCGCTGAGTGAAACGAAATCCATCATCCTGATACTTTTTAAAAGCTTTTGAGTATCACAACCTGCACGATGTATATAGCCAAGCGCTTAACACCCAAGTACATTAGTTGTTATGCTCTTTAAAATTTCAAACAGTCATACCCGACCTGATATATAAGCAGGTCAGGTTAGACCTTTCCCCTTTATTTTCTTTATTATGAAAACCACAAGTAATTAGGATTAAATTTCCTTTATCAATGGCTCCATTGTACTAGTTCTCCTGTTGGTCCTGGGTTGTTGTGGAAGTTGGCATTGAGTATCATATTAGCAATGGATGAAGTCCTAAATGTGTGGTTGGGTGGTCATTTCAAGTAAGATAAATGGTCTCAATATTTGCTACATTAAGTTTGTAGTTATGGTTTGCTGGAACGAATCTTTAAGAAGAAGGACAAGTCATGTAAACAGGACAATGTTTATCCCTTGTGTAGACGATTTACCATGTCATAGATTCTTGCAAAAGACAAACAAAAGATATTGGAATATTGGAACAGCAACAAAAATACCTCTACAAAGAAGTTGTACCTAGATCAATAAAGAGTGTGTTACTTGCCCGTGTGGATCATCTGATCATCAAACTTTCAGGGGCAATATTCGATACCATATTTAACAGTCCGGGAGCAACCCGAAAACTGTGTACTTTGAAATACCCACAAAATTGGGTACTTTGATGAATTACGTCATCACATGAGCCTACACATATTGACTAGCCCATACTAAACGTATGGTTTTTTTGTTTCCCTCTCCGCGTTGTCCAAAATTTCACTAAATATCCTGAAATTTTAGAGATGGATAGTAAATAGATATTCAAAACTTTTTGCCACTGCTTTTTGAAATTCACTGTCGCCTTTTGAAAAAATCAATAAAACAGTTTATGAGCAATTATTGTGGGCTAGTCAAATGTGTAGGCTCATGCTATAAGATAAGACGTAAAAGTATCCAATTTTTTGGGTATTAAGTTTTTCGGATTGCTCCCGGACTGTTTAATAGTCAACTACAAATAACTATGATTTTTAGAACTGTTTTGTGATGACAGTTTTTACCGTTTAAAGTACTAGAGAGGTTTTAGTTAAGAATTAAATAATATTATTGCTTGTTTTGTTTCTTATGATGTTGCATAAGTTTTTGAGTTTAAAACATCTTAATTTTAATTCGCATGTAACATCCATCTCAGCAAACTAGATTACATATGTTTTGAATATCCAGTTTTATTAGGGATTTGTTATTGGGATCCCAATAACGAATCCCTGATTTTATATTAATGAACTGAACCATTATGTAAAATCTTACAATTTTGATTGTGAAAGAGTACTGTTTATGTTTTTTCAAATTTGGAAAACTATGTGGCTTTCATTTTGAAAACATGGTGGTCATTTCCTCCACATGAGTAAGCTAATTGTGTGCCAAATTTATATTTGTATTTCCATTATAGGAATTTCACGCAGAGTAGCAAGGAATTGCATTAAGAATCCACAATGGTTATCATCTAGAAGGAATGAGCCACAATGTATGAGTTAAGAATATTTTGGGATAAAAAGGCATGACATTTTAAGTGAAGTTGGTTGGATTAGATCAAGCAGACTCGGAATAGAAGTAGTATTAGTTCAAGCAGTATAAGTTTAGTCTGAGTATAGCCATAAGAACAGAACAGACTTCAAGAGTATTAGCAGTGTGGGTGAAAGATAGTTCAGTATATAAGAGTAGAAACTTTGCAAACATAAAGTGTATAAACCCAGCAGATCGTTGTTTTGATTTTCCTTGGTGTCGTCTATACTGTACAATTTATGAACAATATACGGCTTCGCGTTACAATCATATTCTTGTGAAGAAAGAACAGCACTCTAAGACAACTCTAAAACTTGATGAGTCCTTGTTTAGATACGAAGTTAACTTTACAAGATCCTGTCTTGATAAAAAAAAGTAATTTTAACAAGTGTTTTTATTTTCAGAAGCCAGCGTCCTGACCTGCTGACTTGTTATTGGGGCACGATAAGTTGTGATAACTTGGCACCTTCTTCGTTTGGTTATGCTAACTTGGCACCTTCTCGTTTGAGACATGATGACTTCATGTAATCAGGTAAGGAAGAAGATGAGAACATTTATATGAAGAAGATAAAAAATAAGTTGTCAGTTCAAGAAAATAAGTTGACAGTCACAGAATATTGACTAGAAAAGTCGGGTGGCGCTTTTAAGCTTCTGTATTTTACAGATACGAATTAACAAAAAGAATAAAGAAATGAAAACATAAGTAAAAGTACACTGCATCAGGCACAATTAGAAGAAAGTATTTTAAACAAAAACAGCTTTAAGTTAAGTTTTAAAAGAAGTGAGGGATAAATTATGAACACATTTGAGTTCAGTTTGGATTGAATTCCTCAACCAAGTACCTTTCGCCAAGAGTATATTGAGTATATACGGTTACCAGGGCCGGATTTAGACATTTGGAGCCCAGGGCTTTCAATTGTTTTCAAGATGTAACACCCTGTCCAGCATCGTCTCTCGGCGGCACTGCCAAATAATTGTTCTGCATTTAATAGAAGTGAGATATGCGTAACTTATATAATCACAGCCAAAATTTGGTCCAAATGTAAGCTATGCCCAAAATTGCGACGGCCGAATCTATTTTGTGGGGCCCTGGATGAGCGCCCCGTTTGCCCTCCCATAAATCCGGCCCTGCGGGGTACAATCAGTAGTGACTTAACCTGGGATGGGGGACGTAAAAGACCCCCAAAATGTGAAAAAAGAAAATACGATGATAATCAGTGTGAGTGTGGGTGGGTGAGGCATTGCCGGATTAACGTAGTAGCAAATAAAGTGACACACGTGACAAGCCCAGACTTCTTTGGGCCACGCAGTCCTAGGTAAAATTGTGTTGCTTAATGTAGGGATTACCCATGACTTTATGTCCTACTTGTTTTTTATAGATCAGGGTGCCTCACTTTTAAAATGTTACACGCCTCGCACTTGCTTAATCTGGCCCTGAGGTAAGCGTGGGACACGGTGAGCATGGGGCACGGTGAGCGTGGGGCACGATGGGCGTTGGGCACGGTGGGCGTGGGGCACGGTGGGCGTGGGGCACGGTGGGCGTGGGGCACGGTGGACGTGGGGCGCACGGTGGGCGTGGGGCGCATGGTGGGTGTGCGGCACGGTGGGCGTGGGGCGCACGGTGGGCATGGGGCGCACGGTGGGCGTGGGACGCACGGTGAGCGTGGGACGCACGGTGAGCGTAATGCTCACAGCGTGGGGCACGGTGAGCGTAATGCTAACGGTGCCCCATATGCTCACGGTGCCCCATATGCTCACGGTGCCCCATATGCTCACGGTGCCACATATGCTCACGGTGCCCCATATGCTCATGGTGCCCCATATGCTCACGGTGCCCCATGTGCTAACGGTGCCCCATATGCTCACGGTTCCCCATATGCTCACAGTGCCCCATTTGCTCACGGTGCCCCATATGCTCACGGTGCCACATATGCTCATGGTGCCCCATGTGCTCACGGTGCCCCATATGCTCACGGTGCCCCATGTGCTCACGGTGCCCCATGTGCTCACGGTGCCCCATGTGCTCATGGTGCCCCATATGCTCACGTTGCCCCGTATGCTCACGGTGCCTCGTATGCTCACAGTGCCCCATATGCTCACGGTGCCCCATATGCTCACGGTGCCACAAATGCTCACGGTGCTCCATATGCTCACGGTGCCCCGTGAGCATATGGGGCACGGTAAGCATATGGATTGGTGAGCGTGAGCATGTGGTAATTGAGTGAGGTGTAGGTGAGTGTGAGTGGGGTGTACATGAGAATGGGGTAAGTAAGCATGGGGGTAGAGGAACGTGGGATAGTTGAGCATGGTGGTAGGTTTAGCATGGTGGTAGCTGCGTATGCATAGGTGTGTGGAGCAATTTCTCTTGGGGGCGCAAAGCATATTTTGTCAGAATATCGAGCAAGATTGATGTCTTGCCCGAAGTTGACCTAACATGATTATATCAATAAAATCCATGTTCCCCCACCACCCATTCTTGATAAAAGAAAGCCAAATTAAATCTGAAAAGTGAGGAGAGTTTGTTCCCAATCTCAGAATTTGCAAAGAAATGTGATTGCGTTATGATCTGATGATGTCAATCTTATGTCCTTTTCATGGCCCACCAAAGAAAAGATATCGATAGGGTACGATCCCACTCAAAGAAGAAAGAGAGAAAGTGTCTGACCAATTTTGCTGTTAATGAAATTTAAAGGATTAGGTTAGGGGTCAAGCAAGTCCATCTTATATGATAGTCAGCTTTAAAAGAAACAAAATGGTGAACAAAAAGCGTTCAAAAATCTTATTCCGTTAAGGATATATTTAAGTTTAAAATTTGGTAATCATTTGTGCAGAAACGACTGAAATCAGACTAGTTATGACATTACATCCTCAGAATCCTCAAACTTGTTGTGTATTCTATCATATTTTTTCTACGTTGTTGTGGCTTAAAAAAAAAAATCATTGGTGTATGTCAAAAAGCAGTGAAACAGAATCTTGCAAGGATGATTATAATTTACCACCTGAAGAAAGTTAAAGAAAAAAACAAAGGGAAAATACCTCAAAAAGATACGTCAATTTTCTTTAAAATAAATAAACAATTGTTAAGAATATGAGGATGAGATCGTCAAACTACCATAGCAGATTTTCTGTACCAGTCAACTTAAATATCTCCTTAGAGGTACTCGGTACTCATATAGCCTGGATAATGAAACAAAATAGTACTTTCAAGTTAATTTCTATAAACCAAAACAAATAATGGCGTTATTTTCATGATTTGGGGTTTTTGTAAAATTTTATTTGAAAGAGCATACTTTTAGAGCCAATTTGGAAAAAAATTCAGGTTGACAAGGCGCCCTCTCCTACTTAGTTAGATTTTTTTCGTCACAGACAAAATGGCGTTATTTTCAAGGGTGTCTGTGCAAAGAATTTGTTTTATTTATCGAAGTCAGACATCACTGATTCGAAATTCGATAGCGCCAAAATGGAATATAGCAAAGCCTACAGGTAAAATACATTTTATCTTATTTATATTAGAGAATGGAATTTTTTGATTAACTGGAAAGCAAGTTCCCAAGATTAACTTAAATGATGTAGCTTTTGCACACATCTTCGAATAGGGCAGTTGCGCGAAATGTAGAATTGTTAGTCAGCGACTTAGGAATTAAATTTGTTCTTGCTGTATAAAAATGTTATGTAATTGTTGTCAGTGTCACTCCAGAATGCATAGTTTGCACAGAATCACGATATTTTTCTCCCTTGCTAGTTTCCGCCCGTGAAAATCGGTATTTATAAAATTGTTGTTACGGAAAATACCGTTTTAGGGGCGGAAAATACTGTTTTTTTAGGTAGGTGGCCTAGGCCTACCCACTTCAGGAGTCAGGTAGCTCACTTGGTAGACCACACGACTGAGATGCTGGAGGTATCCGGTTCAAGCCTCTGACAGGTCTACCCACTTCAGGAGTCAGGTAGCTCACTTGGTAGACCACACGACTGAGATGCTGGAGGTACCCGGTTCAAACCTCTGACAGCTCTAACCAGTTTTTCCACAGCTATGCAGACAGATACGCCGATCATCAAAGCGAAAGTACGTCGTACACCTCCTGCTCCTCATTCAGCTGTTGAGAAAAGTGGCAATGGTTGAATGGTGCTCGCCTTCCTTCGGAGGGACGTTAAGCCGTCGGTCCCGATGGTAGGACAGTCACACCCTACCTGCTTCTCTGAGCACTTCTGGAAAAGAGTAGGGTGAAAACCCGATGTTCATCCACTTCCGTCCCGGTCGCATGAGACTGGCATCTGCTATGCAGGCTATAGCTTAGTGTCTATGCTCCATATAGGAGTCTTGCCGAGTTCCCGTAAGGGAGGATCATGTACATACATACATACATACATAAATGGTTAAATTATAAGCGACAGTATTTGTTCTTTCTGATGAGATGTACAAACGATGGATTTTCTACCGACATTACAGGCATGACAGTGTAAAAGCCCAACAATTTGCTGCAAACCAATTGAAGTGCTTCTTCTTCATGATGTCATCGCAACGTTTCTTTGGTTTGCAGCAAATTGTTGGGCTTTTACACTGTCATGACTGTAATATCAGTAGAAATCCATCGTTTGTACATCTCATCAGAAAAAAAGAACAAAGGCTGTTACTTATAAACGAAGTAGCGAGTCTCCAGCAAATGTGAATCGAGTCAAAAAATGTAATAATAAGATTCCTGAGTGGTCAAAAAAAGGAATTTTCATACACTGTTCAAAAGTCACGTTAGAAAGTGACCTACCTTTTTATATATATGTATTAAGAATATAGGTTGCCATAATGCTAGGAACACCTGTGGCCTAGGCCTGCATAAGTAAATTAGAATAGTAGCTTATGCCATATGGAAAAAGTGAGTTCAATACAAGTTTTAGTTAAAATATTATCAATGTAAGAGGATAACAGGTTGAAGTAAACATGGCTGAATCTGGATGTACGTCGCAGAGGCCACCACGTTGACTATAACCTAATTTAACGTTAGGTTGTTAGTTGTTATACACATCCCTCAATATGGCTTGACATTGGGATTGCCGTACGAGGCTGTTATAGATTGGGTACAATTCCTGTTGTTTTTTATTCACGCATTGTAGAAATTGATGATTGAAAAATAACTTACTTTTTGGATAATCAGTACACTTTTCGGAAAAAACTTTTCCTAAATCTTTACCTATGTAGCACCATGACGGGATAAAGTTATGTGATTCATGTTTTGGTCGCCATCTTTCTAAGTCACCGCACGTTTGTGATCAATTATTCAAACATCCGCAAATAAGTTTTAGGATGTTCCACTAAACTGCAGGTTGACTTTTCGCTGAGAACATTTGTATTGTTCATATAATTTTATTAAATACTTTTAGTAAAAAGACACTGTGTGCGGAAACATTAAAACATCAAGAAATGTTTAGATTATATAATTGTACTTTGTAAGTATTATCTTAATTTTGTTAACCCCAATAGCAGTGTTTTGAACTTTGCCCGTACTTTGGAGAGCTCATCAGACAATTTTTATGGAAAGAAAAGTAGTACAGTAAATGCTTCGATAAAAGTAACTAAAATCACGGTAAAAACAGTTTTTGAAGACATGGATGGGCTTCAAACATCATGAATAAGCATTGTGGGCAAAAAAAAGGTAGAATGATTTCGTTTTCATGAAGATCTTAAAACTGAGATTTTTCTATATTTTAACACATCGCTTAAAACAGTACAGCGGGGTAAAACCTGTCGTTTGAGTGTTATGCAAAATCCGTTGATCGGTCGTTTTAACTGTCAATTGCTGCAAAAACCGTTTAAAAATGACAAATCAGTATTAAAAAATGACTAAATTGTTATTTCTAAACGCTTTTTGTAGCAAATGACAATTAAAACGACCATTCAACGGATTTTGCATACATGTAACACTCAAATGATAGGTTTTTTTAAGCCTACACCACCTCTTGTGACTATTTGCGAAGCAATCACCGGCGACAACAGACGTACAAAAGTTGCTCTGAAAAAGCTGGGAATTTCAGCATACAGGAGGTGGGTCAGTGATTTTTTTTAACGATAATTGGATGTGAGAGGTATTCCTTCCGTGACTATCATGAGTCTTCACCATTGGTAGGCCGGGGCATTTTTGTAGGAATGAATTTCCCATGGAAATAACGCGTACTGCATAGGGAACCTACAGTAGCGTTAATCACCCCTATGGTTGGTGTTTCGAGTGTGGCCTATAATCGCGACAGAAAAGGGAGTGCGCAGCAAAGTTATCCGCTGATTGCACATGAGATGGACTTAATAGTCATTCACACCATCAGTTCACAACGTCATTACTCAGGTGTTTCCAGTCAATGACTGTCCGCACATAAAAAGAGTTCTAAGAATTGTTCATTTCTGCCAGATGGTACTATGAAACCCCTTGAGCTTTTAATGGCATATTTTTCTACTGGGATTTTTGAGTTGTAATCTGTAAAAAAAATTGCTTTGATAAGTCTTTTTCGTTTCTTGGTTGGTCGCAAAAATTTATCAGGAGGCAGAGCCGGCACCAAGCCCTCAACCACCTTGTAAAACATTGTCAGCTTCAGTTGTTTCCACCACTCCTCCAATGGGGGTAGGTGAAGATCTTAGAGCATCCTGATGATGCAGCCATACTCTTTTGATATATAGTCTCTGGCAATGAAGCGGGTTGCCTGTCTTGGTATTCTTTCCAGTCTTTCAATGTCATGTTTAGTGTACGGATACCATACTACCACGCTGTACTCATTGATCTTACTAGGGTTGAGAAGGCCATATGTCTACAGTCTCGGGGGCAGTTTTGAAGATTATGGTGTAGGAAGCCAACTGTTTGTCCTGCTCTTCTACACAGTTTGGTAATATGCCCCAACCATTTCAAATCTGAAGACAGTTGGATTGCAAGTTGGGGGGAAGGGGGGGCGATCACCCCCTTCTGGCTACGCCACTGCCCAGATGAGGCAACTGATTCATTCAAACTTCCCTTGATGTTGTTTAACATATTTCAAAATGACTGCTTAAACTGTAAAAGTAGGGTGATGTAGGTTTGGTGGAGAGGATATAGCATTTCTTTGCATTAAATCTCATGACCCAATTTACAGTAGAACCCACTTATAAAGGCTATCTAGGTCTGCTTGCAGTGCGTGGTGATCCTGGAAAGTGCATATTTCCCTGTACAGGAGGCAGTCATCTGCGAAGAGTCATACTGTAGGTTTGACTGGCTGGGGTAAGTTGTTTATGTGGCATAGGAACAGTAATGGGCTAAGTACTGTGCCCTAGGGGATTCCTGAGTTGACGGTCACCTCCTCTGATGTTGTGTAGACCCTAGATTTGCTGTTTCACAGGGGCGACCTGCCCTGCCCCTCCTTGGGTATGATAGCATACTAAGCATAGTAAGTAATTGTCCTGTTTGGCTCATGACTAGTCCTTATCAATCAGAAAAGTTTCATTCTCGGGTATTACTATAGCTAAAATCCCAGAGCTTCTCACCAGGGGCTTGAGCCTTAAGGGGCTCCTGGACTCCACTCCGAAAAGACAGTGCTTCGCGCGCGCATTAATGTGCCCCTCAAGAAGTCTATCACCCTGTCCTTTTTTTAAATCAAGCTAGGGGTCCGGTGGGCCCCTGATACCATAGTGCTCAAGCTTGAGAGAGTTTCCTGTGTGGTACGGTGTCAAAGGCCAATACTGAAGTCAAGTATGGCCACATCTGTCCGTCATTCTGCATCACAGGAGGATAAAAGGTCATGCACAGTGGTCAAGAGTTGTGTGCCACAAGAATAGCCACTTCTGAAGCCGTGGTTTTTGTCTGTGAGGATACTGTATTTGTCTAAATGGTTCATCAGGTGGTGACAAACAATCTGCTCCAATTGTTTGCAGCAGACTGATATCAATGAGACTGAACGGTAGATTTCTGCTTTACTCCTATAGACCTTTTCAAACAGAGTTTAGCCAAAACTATCTTCAGATACTTCGACCAATCAAATGCTGGGGGAACTTTTCCTTTGTTTCCCAAGCAATCAGGTGCAGGTTTGAGGAAAAAATGTAAGCAGCAATACAAACTCATATTTCCTTCATGTATAAAGCACATATAATACGTGCGCTTGAAAACATTTTTCATACGCTTGGTCCCATATTTTGCAGAAGGCCAAGATTCCTCCAGTATCTTATTGGTCAATAAGATTCTTCCAGTATACATTTCGTCCATTATGGACACGTAAATCTTGGCCATGTGACATTAATTCAATTGATTATCCGGAAATTGCTGATTCAGATTTCATAAGGTCTATCCTTTCTCAAATATGGATGAGATGTTGGCTGAGAGCCGTCCAGTGGTGATTGAGCGCTTAAAAATTGTGGCTAGTGAGTGGGTGTACTGCAGTAGTTCATCAGTGCAGTTTTTCAAGACTTTGTTTAGGATTTGATCTGGTCCTGGAGCTTTAGTATCATTTAGGTTTTTGAACAACATTGCCACTCCATTCGCAGTGATGGTAAGATGTCATAGTAAATAGAAAACTGGTTAGGTAGGCCTATAAAGCAAGTCGTTGTAAATTTCTGGTGGAAAGCACATTTGTTGAGCTGTGTATCTCTTCATTTATTTTTAGAACAAAGAGACATACATGTACGGGTCATCCCGTTGTCAGCGTCAGTGTCCACGAATGTTTAACATGAGCTCATAATTTAAGTTATGAATGGTGTACATTCATGTAACTTGGCACAGGGGTAGAGGACATGGGTACTGTTTAATTGAGCATGGTTGGGTTGGGGGGGGGAGGATTGTGTGTGCATACTTATTAGATTATTTGCATAATAATGAAAATATTTGTATCTATGATATCTTTGAAATTAAAGTGGATGTGGGGATTTTGTTTGCACAAGTGATCATATATGTGAGTTGCATTGTCTACACTTAATGGTGAGGTGAAGTGTGCATAATGATTAGGTTATTTGCATAACAATAAATTTTCATACAAAATGTTGAACATGAGCTCATAACTTAAGTTATAACTGGTGTACTTTCATGTAACTTGGCACAGGGGTAGCGGGCATTGGTACTGTTCAGTTGAGAGATTATTGGGGATGTGTCTGCATACTAATTAGCTTACTGTATTTCCATAACAATGAAAATATTTGTATCTAGGATGTATCTTAAATTAAAGTGGGTGTGGGAATTTTTTCACACAAATGATCACATATGTGAAGAACATTGCATACACTTAATGGTGAGGTGAAGTGTGTATGTCAATTAGGTTATTTGCATAACAATAGACTTTGTACTAAATATTTAACCTGAGAACTTGGTACTTAATGGATGAGTATTTGGAGTTCTGTGTTCATTTAAATTAGCATATTTGCATAACAATTGAAATACTTGTTCATATATTTATCTCTTTAAAAGTAGTGAGGATGTGGTCAGATTATACTAAGGTAATTTAAATAAAGTGTTGTGTACATTTTAATTTGGTTATTTGCATAACAATAGTTTTGTGGAACAGGTATAGCCAGGTCAGATATGTATGGTTGGGGTTGTGTTTGCATTATTAATAGCCTGGGTTGATACTTACAATTGCCAACCATGACCATACAAGTCTTAACATTTTATTCTAATGTATGTTACTTGTAAAAACATAAATTGTTACTAATTGTAAAATGAGAAAATCAAAACTATATGGCAGGCGAGACTTACTAACCTCACATTTCTAGTTCTAGGTAGGTACCA
Source organism: Chiridota heheva (assembly GCA_020152595.1). Taxonomy (NCBI): domain Eukaryota; kingdom Metazoa; phylum Echinodermata; class Holothuroidea; order Apodida; family Chiridotidae; genus Chiridota; species Chiridota heheva. Next base: position 1,340,197 of record JAIGNY010000948.1, read on the forward strand.
CTGAGGTAGTAGACTATGCATATATTGCAACTTGGAATGAATTGGAATCATGGCTTATGGAATGAGTGAGTCCAGTAGAAGTTTTAGTGTCATTAGTATCGATATAAGAGGATAACTGGATGAGGAAAACAAGTCTTTCTAGTAAATAGAAACTGGACTGGCATCATTGTTATGGAACTTCATTTCTATGCATTTGTTTTTATGGGTCGGAAAGCAAATTGCAATCATGGCTTATGGAATGAGCGAGTTCAATACAAGTTTGATTTTAATGAGTTCATTAGTATATATTTTATTTTCAACGTAAAAGGATAATAAGTTGTGAAAAACAAGTAATAATTAATACAAATTGTGGATAAAAATTGATTTTGAAGTTGATTTCTCTTCATTTATTTGCAAAGTGTGCATGGAAGAAATGCGCTTATGTCTAGAAATTGTGCATTAAGATTTATAATGTGCGCCAATGTCTAAAGAATGTGCATCAATAATAATCTATTGATAGTGGGAATAATACAAACATATTCAAGAAAAGGCTAAGGTTGCAATATAAAGAAGATCTTCCATTCTAGAATAAGACTATAGTATGCAATCTGGCTGTCACTGTCAGGAAAATAAATTGTTTGTTTTTTAACTGGTTAGGAGTCATAATCATATCCATGATAATTTCATACCAAACACAGCAGTAGTTTCTTACTTTTTGGTTCCCATACTATCAGTATCAGGAACCTATGCAGTTGTCACATATATGTATGTACTGTATGTATGTATGGACCTGTTTAGAACCACCAAGTGATGACATTCGTATGTTTACACACCTTCAAAGCGAGGACACAAACACAACTCAATATACAGTTCAATATACGTGTGTAACCTTACTTCCTAATACCACCATCCCATGTGTGTTGTACATTGATTGGTCACTAGTTATATAGGTTTACGCCCACGTCATCAGTTGTAGGGTCTACACATGTATGGTTGATTGGTCACCAGTTATATAGGATTATGGATATGTCACCAGTTGTAGGTTAAACGTGTATGTATGTATGTGTGTGTATATATGGGTATATGTACATGTATGTATGTATGTATGTGTGTATGCATGCATGTATGTGTGTGTATGTCTGTGGTGCTTTGCTTGTAAACATATCCCCAAACGCTACATCTATGCCATGTAATATTTGGCACATAGATGTATCATGATCCATAGATGGCCCCTATTGTTTTTAGTGTCGATATTGTGCATATTAATGAGTGTGCGGGGGGGAATTTAAAAATCTTCAAATGCTCATATTTTGATAATCATATACAGTATCTGTTTTGCATCTTTTTTGGCACAAATAAGGTGTTAGGGTTGATCATAAAAATGTTCAAAATCACTGATATGACTTGTAGGTGGAGCATAATGTGCTTTTACTGACAGGGCTGATACAGCCGCTAAGCTTGCCCTTAACCTCCTCCCTTCCCCTTTTCCCAAAACCCTCTCTGACATCAAACCGCTTATCGCTTCTCTTGTTCGTGACCGCTGGCAAACCTTATGGAACTTCCAAATTGATAACAAACTCCATGTTATCCAGCCCACAATCCGGATCAAATCCACCATCAACAACCTTTCTCGTATCGACAACGTTCATATTACCCGTCTTAGAATTGGTCACACCCACCTCACTCACTCCCACCTCCTTATTGGTTCCCCCCAACCCCTCTGTAACAATTGCCACTGCATCCTCACAATCCAACACGTTCTCCTTGCTTGCCCCCTGTACAACCTTCCCAGAGCTTCTCTCGCTCCCCACAACTCAATTGCTGAGTTCTTCCAAAAAAATCCTTCAGATAAAATAGTCTCCTTCCTTCAGCATGCATCCCTCTACAGCCATATTTAATTCTCCTCTTCCACCCCGTCTCTACTTTGTTTTTAGTTTTACCCATGCACCTCCTCTCTCGATCACAGCTTTCTGGCTTTTGTTCTTGAATTTCTCTCATTCTTCCCCTGGTCTCTTTCCTTACTACCTCTAAAATGATCTGACCTCTCAGGCACAATTTGACCTTCGTTGTCGTGGTGCCGTTAAGACCTCATCAAACAAACAATTTACTTACAACAGCTTGTAAACACGGTATCTTGTGAACCATACATCAATACATGTCAAATTTGGAACATTGATTAATCATGACTCAAAGATGGTTCCTATTGTTTTTGGTGCCAATATCATGCATATTAATGAGTGGGTGGGGCTTAGTGCAAAAATCTTCAATTTTCCAAATCTTTATCAGTGCATGCCAGTTTTGCATAGTGTGTACTTGCTAATGTTGTTAAAATGTCATATTTAATTGATTTAATTGATAGTGACATTAAATAATATATATCTTGACTCCACACACAGCATGTAAATTTATATTCAATTAATCTCTTTTATACTGTTGTGAATTACTACCCTTATATAAACCTAAGTTCCTTTGTTCATTGCCTGTGATAGCATTATTGTTCTCCCAGAACAAAGACTAGATGAATTAATAGACTGGCAAGAAGTGCATTCCTTCTCAATGCTGAACAATCGCAACAGTTGCAAAGGATGTTTCACGAGTTGGTCATCATAAGTGACTTGGTAAAATTATCTAAAAGCTTAACAGGAACAAATACTTTAGTCTAGTGGTCATATCATGACATTGCCAAGTTTGATGTCCCTGGTTCAATCCCCGGTGAGTTCTCATCCATTAGTTCTTCATGGGTGAATTATTTCTACCTAACTTAATTGTTGAAGACTGGATGTAAAATACCCAATATATCTATCTACATTTTAAAACTTAATTTAAATTCTTCTCAGTTTAAAACACAGATATTTATGTGTGTATTAGCACTTAGTACCAATCAATGATTCATTCACACAACTGTTGACTCAAAGTAGGGCAAACCTCTTTCTGTGGGAAAGGAGGGGGTGATGAAACATTCTGTTTTGAAAATTCAAATGGGGTGAGATCAGTGTTGTTATTAGTAAAGGGTTAGAGGGATCCCCCTCTTTTATTACAATTGCCCCCTTAAATAAATTGTGAAGAGAGAATTTGCTATTGCTCTCACTAATTAACAAAATGAAATTAAGCAGATCTTAATATCCTCAGATGCCAATTATAATGTAAGAAGTTCAAAGAAATAAGGCATTGGAACCACACAACCTTTTGCTTTCTTATTTCAACTGCCATAATATTTGTGAAGATATTTCCTTCATTTTCAATGATTGAGAAACTGTAGAACAGGAAAGAAATATCAAGAAATATTTACAGATTTGAAGTTTCTCATACTGTAACATATAAAGGGAGGGCGTCTTCGAAATGACCCGAGCGAAAATCATACACACAAACACATCAACATGTAAGCAACTACAAAGTGAATTACACCAGAAATACCACGTTAGAGAGAAAAATGCGTTTGCAACTATCTATTAGCAATAATAATGAATTACATACAAGCAAAAGGTTTTGCTAGGTAACTGGAGCATTAGGAAGTAACTTCCTAACTCAGCTGAGGCTGAATATCAACTGCGAATAGTCAAGTGCGACTATTCCCGATCATGGCATGCACATTCTGACTGGTTGGATGACGTCGCTGATTTACACTGCAATACCAACCAATCATCATGCGTCATGCAAATGACAACGGGAGTACACACATGTTCAATGGCATCACAGTACATCAAATGTTCCTCAAACTTCGATCAGCCATAACTCGGAAACCAAAATGCTATCTTCATAATTTAGATACTGCTTTTCTCGGAATGTTATGCTTATGTAATGCACTTGTCAATTGTGGGGCTCACCCCTACACTCCCAGACAAGGTGAGTCATTGCACCAAGGTGGGTGACCAAGACATGTACATTGACGCACCCCTCAATCATAGGTGACTGACATTTTTTCTAAAATGACCTACTGTACCCAAAATCACTCACCTCTCCACAAAGTTAATAGGTCCAATGACTCACTCCAGAGTCACTCTGGTGAACTGACAATTTGGTACATTGACTTACATGTGAGTCACTGTTTCAGATGTTAATGTTTCACATTTGACTGACATTGTAGTAGGAGTGAGTCATACAGCTGACAAGTGCATAAATGCGAAATAAATGATTTCTTTGAAGCTGCCTATAGATCTTAAAAGTTTATGGTCAGGAAACAACAACTTTAGTTAAATTAATTTACTTGTTTTAGAAATTATATTATACACCATGAAAGTATCAAAAAGTTTCCACAAAATTAGTTAGAAATTCACCATTTTACTCCTCCTGTCTCCCCCCCCCCTCTACCTACTTTTACCCCTTTTTTACACCCCTGCACCTCTTTCAATCCCAGCTTCCTGGCTCTTAGCCCCGTACTTCTCTCATACTCCTCCTATTTTCATTTCTCCCTACCTCTGGAATGATTTAACCTCTCAGGCACAATTTGACCCTCGTTGTCTCGTGATTTAGAAACTGTACAGTAGGTGCAGTAAACATAATTTAGTGTAAGAATTTAAAGAGGCAGTCTCGTCTCAAAACAAATTGCAGTGATGTCAGTAAGTACAGGAGCAGCACTTTCTCACGTCATCAAAAATCGACTAGAGGTTATGTATTACAATCGTTCAGAAAAGTGTGTATTATACAATGTGTATGAAGATTACCCTTACAGAAATATTCGCTTGCAGCATGCTTCCAGCACGCTTCCAGCACACTTGTAGCATGCTTGCAACGAGCTAACATTTTTAGCTTGTGCAAGCGTGCTGCAAACTAGTATTTGAAAAAAATTAGCTTGCGCAAGCTAGCAAAAACTATCTGCAAGCTAGCAAAACTGTTTGCAAGCTTGCGTAAGCTAACAAATATTTCAGACTACCTTTCGCAAGCTAATGTTAGCTTACGCAAGTTAGTATTTGTTACAAATACTAGCTTGCAGCAAGCTTGTAGCATGCTTGCACAAGCTGAAAATGTTAGCTTGTCACAAGCGTGCTGCAAGCTAAAATTTCTGTCAGGATAGGTACATGCACATACCATATGTACAGTATGTGTGGTAACAACTGTAACATGACACAGCTGAGTTGAATAGAACTATTCATGTTCGTTTCTAGTGTAATCATGAAACCACCTGAAGTTAACTCAATTAATACCCCCATTGTGTAATTCAAATGAGACAAAAAGATAAAGAAAAACTGTTGACTTGACGAGATTCAATCTCATTGCATTTGGCACAATAGCATATCCACGAAGGCCACAAATTTATCCACTCAGCCACATCCACACTTTATCAAAAACGATATTGCAACTTTAAAGGATTAGTTTATTGGTCAAGCAAGTTTGTCCCATATATGAAAGGGGACTTTAACTCTTACTCTACCAGCTTTTTCTTGAAAACGCACTTGGAAGGCGGGGTAAAAGGTGGGGCACTTAAAACAGCGATAATATTGCCGTGTGGTAGAGTAAGGGTTATGCACAGGCTGATTATTGAAGGGTCCTCTGTCTTCCAAGCAGCAGATCAGGCTCCTTCCGCTTCAGTGGGCCACTCACCAGGACCATGCTGCATATATTTTTGAGTTGACACACTTGTTGCAGGTTGATTAACCCTTACTCTACCAGCACTTTTTGAAAACACTTGGGAGGCGAGGTGAAATGTGGGGCACCAAATTGGCGATAATATTGCTGCGTGGTAGAGTAAGGGTTAAAAGACACAATATGATGAAAAAGCATTCAAAAATCTTATAAGCGTTAATCTCTTTCATATGAGATGGACTTGCCACAGCCTGACGACCCCTTTAAAGCTTTTTATGTTGCATATATATTTACCTGTCTGCAAAACCTCATCATAACGGAGGGGGGTGGGGGAATTCTATTAAAGCCTACAAAATGGAAGAATTGATGTACACAATCAAGCACTAAAGTTCACTTTTATTGTCTTTTGTTTTTTCAGGTCAGCAGCTGGTCAGGCAAATGGCTGGAGGTCATCATCCTAAAAAGTTTTTCATCATGCCTGGAACGTTCCACGACTGGAGATTCATTTATGCTGTGGTATTAGCTTTCACTTCAAATATTTTCATTGCATCTTTGGAAGGCGAGACCTTTCCACTCGCAAATTTCTACATTAATGTTGACCTTTGTTTTCCACTTACAGTGTGGACCAAAATTCCAATTGATTAACTAATATGGATATTTGGATACAAGATATGATGACTACAAAATGCCTTTGAATTATTTGTTGATGTGCATATCCCCCTTACCCCACCACCCCCTCAGGGATCAAAATTAGCATAGATTATCACTAGCCTGTCAGGCCTTCTCACCTCAAATTTCACTTGCCCGACTGAACTTTCCACAAGCCCTTTTTTTATGTCTGACATGAACATACTGGAATATTTATCATTATATGACTAGCTCCACGGGCTAGAATGATCAAAATTGTGCTAACCCACACGTAAATCAACTAGCCCCAGGCAACATGTAGAGGCGGTATGCTAATTTCGAGCACTGACCCCTCCCCCTACCGTTTTATTCCTTAAATCAGTCCAAATTATATTAAAGTGGGGTAAATAGTGATTTTGATAAACTCATCACCATCAAACTCCACTGTCTTTAACCTATACATTCTTTCCATGACTTGTCCTTCTCCTTAAAAAAAAAATTCAGCAAATCATAACCACAAACTTACTGTAGCAAATAATGAGACCACTTATCTTAATTAAAATGACCACTCAACCACACAAGAACTTCACCCATTGCTAATTTGATACTCAACACAACTTCCACAACAACCCAGGACCAACAGGAGAACAAATACAATGGAGCCAATGATAAGGAAAATTTGACCCTAATTACATGTGGTTTTTAGAATGAAGAAAATAAAGAGGAAATGTCTGACCCGATCTGCTCATTTATCAGGTCGGGTCTGACTGTTTGAAACTTTAAGGAGCAGAACAACTAATGCCCCTGATACAGGTTTTAGATAGGAGGCCAGAACTAGTGTTGGCAATTGACTATTGAAGGCAGTGGCATAGCCAAAGGATGGCCCCACCAATATTCAATTGTTATCACTTCAAAATTAGGAAAGGCTTACAATTCCAATTGCCCAGACATGGCCAGTGAAGTTATGCTTCAGTAATATACCCCAAAATGCATTGTATATGTGCAACGAAGCATGACATTACTGGCCATGTCTGGGCAGTTGGAATTGTGAGCCTTTCCTTAGGACCGTCCGTCGGCAGGGGCCATATTTTGTATCCTGTCGGTTTATTTATGTTACTTGCCCCACCAACATGGAAATCCTAAGCCTCGCCACAGATTGAAAGCCTACTGTACTTCAAAATTGTGTCAGGGCTCTGCTGTATGAAAATTAATGAAGGAAATCAACCCTGTAAAATGGTGTTTTACATATTTCCTTTTGATCTCTTGTATTTTGCAGAGGTGGTACTTCCTAATAATGGCCGTTCCAGCTGGGCTAGCAATAACACTCATTAACATATTTGTAGGTAAGAATGAACATTTTTTTAAAGGTCTACGTACATGTACAAAAATGTTCTGTTTTCAACCATTTACTGAAAGGAGCATTCAATTCTGAGTTTAGTAGTCTTTCAATTTTGAAAATAACATGTTTTGTTTTTAAGTTATGAGTTATCAAAGTTTGAATTTGTTTTAATATTTAAAAAAAAAAATTGATGTATGAATGGGAAAACACATCAAAAGGCTTTTAGAAAAAATATATTTCATCCTTAAATTCAGGCCTTGAAATGTTCAAAATGTCTTCTTTAGCTTGTGGTTGGTATGGTAGAAGCCTCTTCATTAGAATATTCTTCTCCTTTTCAAGAAAGAATGGCAGAAGGTTACAAAACAATAGATTTAAAGATAAAGAAAATAGAAACTATGTCCAGTTCATACATCACAGGAGTAACAAAAGAATTTGCATATTTCCACAAAAATTTTAAATGCTGTAAAATGGCCAATTTGAACCCAATTTCCTTCATTTTTTAGTAGATTTTAAATCAATTTAGCTATTGTTGGCTGTACCTGTCCACATACCTTTAGAAACCTGTCCACATACCTTTAGATATTTGAATAGCCAGTGAAAGAACATTAAGGCCAGTGGGCCCCTGGGGTTTCCCAGGGATCCACTGAGACCCCAGGGGTCCACTGGGGCCATTCTCTGGCTGACTGCTGGTCACACACGTGATGTAACATACCTGTAACAGAATATAACTCAATACTTGAGGATAGGGAAAAATTATAACAATTTCTCTTACAGATACTGACCTCCCCTTCTGTTTCTAGTAATCCCATTTTTGGCCCCCAGCGTTTTGTTGCATTTGTAGTTGTCCTGTAGAAGTTTGACTGAAAATTGCTTCGTACTGTACATGTATACTGTACATGTATGCTGTACATGTATGCTGTACATGTATGCTGTACATGTATGCTGTACATGTATGCTGCACATGTATGCTGCACATGTACGCTGCACATGTACGCTGCACATGTACGCTGCACATGTACGCTGCTCATGTACGCTGCTCATGTACGCTGCTCATGTACGCTGCTCATGTACGCTGCTCATGTACGCTGCTCATGTACGCTGCACATGTACGCTGCACATGTACGCTGCACATGTACGCTGCACATGTACGCTGCACATGTACGCTGCACATGTATACCGCACATGTATACCGCACATGTATACTGCACATGTACACTGCACATGTGACTTTGCTACTCCTGGGTTTTAATCAATTGACAGGATGCTCCCTCTTCATGTCCATAGAACACTTTTATTTCAGATAATATTTACATTTTTGTAGTGCTGTCATGACATATGGATTATCGCAATATCTATTTGCCCACGAAATGAAATATGCCTCTTCACGCCATATCGCGACACCAAAAACTAAATACTCAACTAAGAAATTTTGCGCAACTAGGCTAGGCTATTTCGTATGTTACAATTCTAATGTTACGGTACCAAATCTGAAATTCAAGTTTAGGCCATTAAAAATGTGCAAAATAATCGTGAAACATAAAAACAACTAAATTAAAAATCGTTCTCCGTCACCACACACTGGCATGCGCCATTGTAAGTTGGCAAAAAGGCTCTCACTTTGATGATTCATGGTCACGTTGGCTGAATGACCAAACTCGTGCGTGATGAACGTAATAGTCACACGATCATGTCATCTGCTAGATGTACAAATTTGTTTTCTTGCGTTCATCCTCTCATGGAGTAAATTGTAACTCCATGAACATATAACGTTAGTGATATTAACAATTAGTGTCTTGAGTCAGTTTTCTTGAAAAGTTTTGTGATACTACGATATATCGCGATATTTTTCTCCACGATAATCGATACGTAATAGAGCCATGTCGTGACAGCACTAATTTTCTGTAAAGTCTGTATTTAACTTTTGACAAAGCTAGAGCACCTATAGAGGGATTTCATCACGTAGCTCTTAATCAACAGGACTCCATTTTGAAGGGCAGCAGCATCTTTGCGTTTCTTGCATCTTCACACAGCTCAAGTCACATCACACGTACAACAAGCATACTACATGCTAACCTACCAGTAGCAGTTCAGAGAATTTGGCTGATTGCAGTTTTTTGCTCACTTTTCGATTTCCTTCATATTTTCCTTAAGTTAGATTTTCACCAGGTATATAAAGAGTAACTTTAACGTTTACGTTATCTGATTGTTCGTTATACTCAGACAAAGCCTACATACCTGGCACAAAGTTCTCACTGCAAATCCTAGTGTGAACTGTAGGTTGAAGCCATCACGTCGTACAGCAGAAACCCACTTCTAACGTCGATCAGGATCAGATGCAAATTGAGAAGAAGTCTTTTCATTCTCCCGCACACATCTATTAGTGCAACCAACGGCACAGCTAGACTCCAGCATAATTATCTTACAAAAGTAATCTTATATAACAACATGCAAATGTATGTAAGTTTAATTAAGTGTACAGCAGACAACAGTGGTTTTTCCGACAAAATGGCGATGTAAACAAAGTCACATGACCTCATGACGTCAGCTGAATCACCCTTTATAGTTTCAACAATATATGATGTATAACTGGGCAGACAGCCCAGAATATTTATGCAGTGCTTTGAAAAATTTGTTTCCTAAATCTTAGTCTATGAAGATTAGTGCTGTCATGACATATGGATTATCGCGATATCTGTTTTCCCACGACATGAAATATGCCTCTCGCGACATATCACGATACCAAAAGCCACTACTCAACTAAGAAATTGTTGCACAACTAGGCTAGGCTACTTCATACGTTACAATTTCAACGTTACAGTACTTAATCTAGAAGACAAGTTTAGGCCATTAGAAATGTTCAAAATAATTATGAAACATAAAAACAAGTAATTAAAAATCGTGCTCCGTCACCACACACTGACACGTCCCAATATAAGTTGGCAAAATGAACAAAAATTGGTCTAGAATGTGCCACTCAGGCTCTCACTTTGATGATTCAAGGTCACGTTGGCTGAATTACCAAACACGTACATGATGCATGATGAACGTAATAGTCACGCGATCATGTCGTCTGCTAGATCTGCAAATAATTTTTTCTTCCGTTTATCATATCATGGAGTAAATTGTAACTCCATGATCATATAACGTTAGTTATATTAACAATTTGTGTCTTGAGTCGGTTTTCTTGAAAAGTATTGCGACACTACGATATATCGCGATGTTTTTCTCCACGATAATCGATACGTAATAGAGCCGTCATGACAGCACTAATGAAGACGATGGGAATGTCCACTCCTGCCAGAATTTTATTGGGGGTAGGACAAAGACTCTAAAACTTGTTGTCAGAATTTGCTGCACCACTTCAAAGAATTATGATGGACATTTAACAAACAAAGGATTGATGAAGGTGTAAGTTGTTTTTTCTCAATGTTACATGCTACTGAGAAGATTAATCCCAGATACAGGAGGCCTTCATGATAATTCAACATTTTTTTCTCTAAATTTCTAGGTAGTGCCGAATTAGCTGAGATACCAGAAGGATATACCCCAAAATACTGGGAATATTTTGAGGTAAGGCCATGTATGTTACGTTTTATGGTATATCAATCACATGATGAGGATTGTCACCATCAGTGTTAAAGATGATCGGACAGATGACTGCTTAATACTATCAAAAATTACTGATCATGTGAACAATATTTAATCAAAAATAAGAATAATGTCTAATCTTAGACCTTTCCTGAGCTTAAAACCAGTGCTTGTCCTACGAGTGGAATCGGAAAATACAAATTCCTTTACCTACCAGTCTATCACAGAACACATTCCTGGTACTCATTAAAAAGATTAGTTCAGTGTTCAAACAAGTTCATATTATGTGAAAGAAAACAAATGATGATTAAAGCATCTTATTCCATTTAGGAGATATGTGACAATTGTTAAGAATGTGGGGGAATGAGGGCACCAACCTTTCATAGTAGACTTACTACACCAGTCATTTCTACACAGGTAAGACAGAACTTTACACCTAAATATCTCCTAAATGTAAATGGACAACCACTTTGCATAAATTGATCATCATGTGATCCACTTAATTGAATGACACACAATGGTATGATAGCATGTAGAAATTCTCCATTACCTTTCCCTTTCCCCAGTCGTTTACTCACTCAATAAATTGAAGCACAACTTTTTTTAATCACGTTTATCGGTACCATTTTTGTACAATCATTCAGGCGGATTTTAATTTTGTTCCAAAATTGGTTGTATGCACAATGCTAACATTATGTGTAAATTACAGTGTACAGTAATACTTACAGCCTAGTGTAACGAGTGGAGTTGGCTGATCAAAAAGAAATATCGGAACTAAACTTTGAATCAATATTTCCTCTTTATCCACAAGAAAATGTTTCAAAATAAATAATAATAACATTCGTACAGTAGTTTGCAAATTTAGGTTTAACCGATATTCTGATGTCTGATTCAATGAAACTGATGTTTTGAGATAGCCTGTCATTACGGCTGACAGGGTGACACAGTACAGTGAAAGCTATGCATTGTTGCGCTGGTAAAAGCTGTGTCCTCATTCTTACGTCACACGCCTTTTTTAATAGTGGAAGTCCAGCCGTTTCTTGGGGCTTAATTTTTCACTTTTCGTGAATACCTCAGAAACGAGTGGAAATTTCTCATAGATGTATGTTAATGAAATGTTCAGAATATAAAAGGAACATATTTATGGCAAAATCTCTACCTGTCCATCTACCTTCAATGAAATGTTCAGAATATTAAAAGGAACATATTTATGGCAAATTCTCTACCTGTCCACATACCTTTAATGAAATGTTTAGAATATTAAAAGGAACATATGTATGGCAAAATCTCTACCTGTCCATATACCTTTAGCGATATAAGATAGTTTCTTCAGGATTTTGTTTCTATTGAAGTCCTCTTTCATGTAAGATGAACTTGCTTGACCACTGATCTAATCCTTTAGTACCTGTATAGACCAGAGCCTGCGGGTTTACATTAAGTGTATTGCTCAAGAATTCAATACCTAGAATTGTACCGGGACTTAGCTTTTGAATAAAAGATCCAGCATTAAGAATATTTCTCAGCATCTAGATGCGCTGTTCACCAGAGTACCATTGCGCTTACAACATCCAATTGTCCTCTCACAACAAAGGGGAACTGAAGTCTACGGAGACAATGTAGGGGTGGGGTATTGTCTTGGTGTAATCATTTTTTTGCAAAAAGCCCGAACTTTTTACCCTTTTCTGTCCCCTAAATGGGGAGCACCAGACGCGGGAGCAGTAAAGTACAACTTTGAAATCTTTGGTTAGGCTACTCCTAGCATCAAAAGATTGCAATTTGCAGCTCAACCGCCCGGCGCTCCACATCTAGAGGACAAAAGAATAGATTCAGGCAAAGAATAGATTCAGGCAAAGAATAGATTCAGGCAAAGAATAGATTCAGGCAAAGAATAGATTCAGGCAAAGAATAGATTCAGGCAAAGAATAGATCCAGGCAAAGAATAGATCCAGGCAAAGAATAGATTCAGGCAAAGAATAGACCCAGGCAAAGAATAGATCCAGGCAAAGAATAGATTCAGGCAAAGAATAGATTCAGGCAAAGAATAGATCCAGGCAAAGAATAGATCCAGGCAAAGAATAGATTCAGGCAAAGAATAGATTCAGGCAAAGAATAGATTCAGGAAAAGAATAGATTCAGGCAAAGAATAGATTCAGGCAAAGAATAGATTCAGGTAAAGAATAGATTCAGGCAAAGAATAGATTCAGGCAAAGAATAGATTCAGGCAAAGAATAGATTTTAAAGTGTTATTCCTTACAATACAAGTCTCTCCATCAACAGTCACCAGATTACATCTCTGCCCTGCTACATCTTCAAACTGTTCGCAGGTGCCTTCATTCCACTTCTTCTGCACCACTATATTTTGAGCCATGCACCCGCCATACGACTTTTCCTGACAGAGCCTTCTCCTGTTATGCTCCTTGGAAGTGGAATCAACATCGCATCAGAAATAAAGTCCATCATCGTTTTCAAGAAACTTATTAAAACAAAATTGGCATTTGCAGCCAAATTGGGCATTTTCCAGCCAAATTTGGAACATTTGTTTTAAATTATTATTTTTGAACGGAAATTTGATAATAGGTGCGGGAATTCTGCAATCCCACACCTTAATGAGAGCACTTCCTCCATTTTTATTGTATTTTTTCTGACTTTGATTAAAAGGAATATTTCCATGTGGATTCATGTACAGTAGATGAAGTCAACTAAAGAAACAAATTGATGGAAAACAGCCAAGCCATCCAGCACATTCAATTTAGCTAATTCATTTAGACAAAGACGCATGAAATTTTGACTTTTTTCTGTCTTTTCCCGCAGCACCCAATCTCAAGATTTATCGCCAGAAATTTCCTGCGAAGTGAACAACAGGATTATGAAATGAGGGTGCATGTCGTTGCTATGGAAGGTGACAAGGTCATTGCAAGGTAAGGAATTTGGGGTATCAAGGAAATAGCGACACCTAGCGATGGCGATGATACAGACTTAATGCTGTTTGATGATTTTACTATCTGTGCTAACGTATGCTCTTGTTTTAAAGGGGAAAACATAAGGAAGTCCATAAACTGATGAGACGGAGCTTTGTGAATCTACCATCAGATACACATACTTTGATATGCAATGATATTGGTCATTTCCACAGAAATAGGAAATTGAAAATAATTTGTGTGAGCAGATTAGTTGCTTTTATGGTATCCGCTAATGTGTGACATGAAACAATATCTTTCCTTAGGAGAAATGGTATGTCAATCATTCACAGTTAACGCACATTATTACCTCAGACATTATGATACACAGCTATTTTTATCACCAGCTTAAAAACAAACTTCTCCCACTAAGACACTTAACACGGATGAGTGATTTCAATCACAAATGTGCCTTGATTATTCAGCTCTGACTTTGTGTAATCTTATATGCAGAAATAGCCTTGGGCTACTTGGCTGTGGTGTGCATGGGAATGGAAGATAAACAATCATTGTTTGGAGTGGAAACACAATACACTAAACAGGAAGTCGGGTTGGTAATTGTCATACCTGAGTTTTTAGGATTAACTCGGGTTTTGGGTGCAGTTAGGCTTAAAGATAAACTTTTCGGCATGAATTTTCATGTTCAAAGTAAATTTTCAAAACATTTAAAGTATTTATGCAAAATAAATGCTGCCCTCTATAATGTACCATGCAGTATAAATGGTAATTTTTTGAGCTAATTTTTAGCCAGTTTCACCAATATTTTTTTTATGGTGTACTAACTTTTTAGATTGAATGTGTTTTAGTGATTAAGGTATGTACCTAATTTTCCTGATGCATGCATATAATATACATATTTGTATGCAGTAGTAGACTTAATGAAGCAGTAGACTTAATGAAGCAATGATTTTTGAAGCAATATTTGAGAAATTGTCAATGTAACACCAAGCTTCTATAACTCTATATACTGTAGAGATGAAGTATAAAAATACAATTCAAATCCTCTTTTATATATATATATATATATTTATATATATATATATATATATATATATATATATATATATATATATATATATATATATATATATATATATATATATTTATATATATATATATATATATATATATACACATATGTATTTAAATATATATATTTATATATATATATATACACATATGTATTTAATATATATATATATATATATATATATATATATATATATATATATATATATATATATATATATATAGATAGGCAGACAGACAGACAGACTGACATACATACATACATAATATATATATATATCAGTTGTACCTAATATATTAAATTTCTTTTATTTCCAAACATATGGGAAAAATAAAACATGTAACACCTGTCACAAATTGTGTGACGGGTCTTACATTGTAAAAAATGCTGTATGTAATACCTAGAAAGTAAATGACATTCAAAACTTACGGAGATTTCAAAGATAAGTACATTAAGTTTATAGTTAGCCTTTAACAACCTTGTGTTAAAGTACTTAAATTGTTCCTAGATGTTCCAATTATATGGTCTGGGGAATTGCCACTATAACACCTGTCACATGTTAAAAGAAAAATTGGTATAACTCTCTACAGGGATGGTGAATACAAATTATACTTCACCATGTTCATACTAATATCTTTATATCAATTTTATCCTGTCAGTGAAATTACCTATAGTTACAAACCTCTGGTACATAACAATATGTGTAACACCCATCACAAAATTATGTGACGGGTGATATGTACAAAATAAAAGATGCATTGCGCAATACAATGAAGGTCAACGACATCCTAGATTTTAGTAATGATGTAAATTAAATTACATAATTTATCAGAATAGGTATTTCTGCCATTTGAACCTTGTTTTAGGTCCTAAAATTATTGAAAGTCCAGTACAGTGCAGTATGTGAACATGTTGTGTGACAACACCTTCCAGAATATGGTGTTCGTTACCATCAGTGATGTCATCCCCCAAAAGATATATACATAGTGATCCTTGGTATTTTCATACTGGTTTGCTTGAATTCAATGCTTAATTTGTGCAATAGAGATAAAATTACATTCAAAATAGATTATTCTAATTGTTTAAAGGCAAAAATCAAAATTGATCAATAGAAATTTCAGACACCGTAACGCCTGTCACATATAATGTAACACCTGTCACATATAATGTAACACCCGTGACATATAATGTAACACCTGTCACATATGAGTTAGCACCCGTCACATATAAGGTAACACCCGTCACATATAAGGTAACACCCGTCACTTATAATGTAACACCCGTCACATTTAATGTAACACCCGTCACATATAATGTAGCACCCATCACATATAATGTAACACCCGTCACATATAATGTAACACCCATCACATATAAGGTAACACCCGTCACTTATAATGTAACACCCGTCACTTATAATGTAACACCCGTCACATATAATGTAACACCCGTCACATATAATGTAACACCCATCACTTATAATGTAACACCCGTCACTTACAATGTAACACCCGTCACATACAATGTAACACATATAATGTAACACCCGTCACAACAATTATTTTAGTGCCAAAGTCTTACAGATTGTTGAATTCCTTAGCTTTTATAATGCTTTATTAGAATAAAGTTTCAACTTATATTTGAGGATTAAAAGTCGCTAATTGCTCTTTCAACCTCAGAGTTTTACATGTATTCATCAAATTTCAAAAACCTGTCTGTTGTTATGTACCACCCGTCACGCATGTTTGCTCGCCTCAGTCTTATCTGTTGTAGCATTTGTCTGACTTTTTCCTTCTGAGTTAAGTAGAAGCTTATACGATATAGGGTGATACTGCATTGGGATAATAACAGTTACTATTTAAGAGAAATTATTCTGAAGTTCAGAAATTGTATCTGAATCGTCACACCCATCACACGAAATTGACCATTTGATGATTTTACTATCTGAACCAAGGTATGCTTTTGTTTTAAGGAGGAAACAGAAGTCCCAAAACTGATGAGACAGAGCTTTGTGAATTTCCTATTGATACACAGATGCGCAGCTTGGGATGGTTTTTGATAATTTACTATCTACACCAACATGCTTTTGCAGAGAATAGAGCATCCGTGACATGGTGACATTTTGTGACAAAATATCATTGTCCAAAATCTGTGACATTTTGAAAATTTTGTGACAAAATGAACATAAACAGATGTATTAAACTTTGACATTTTGTGACATGTTTTACCCCTTCACTCACACTCATTGGTAATTTGATGTTGCATTTTAGTGGTGGATTCCATTTTTCATGAAACAGACATAACAAAATCATCCTTTCTATGAGTGTCAACTGGTCATGATGTGTGAATCTGTGCCAATCAAATGTGACACAGGCAAAACTGATGTGACATTCTGTGCAAAGGTGCCAAATTCTGCGACATTTAAGACATTTATGTGACAAATTTGAAATTTTGTGACGTGAAATTTTGTGACAAGCCATCAATCATCACTCCATTCTCTGGTTTTGTATTTCAGGAGAAAACATAAGAAAGTTAACAAACTGATGAGATGGAGCATTTTCAATCTGTCTACTAGGTCCGCGTTAACGACAAATTTGTCGTATATTACGCTATGCCTGAAATTTGTTACAACACAGGTTGTACCTGTGTCGTAAAATTGAGATAAAACGTGAAATTGTATGCCAGAGAGGTTTTCATTGAAATTAAAATCTTGCCTCTCTGATGCGATTGGAATTTTATTTCACACAAAAATGATTTTGAATTACTCAGAAATGAAAGAAAAATGACACAACTACGAGACTAACAGCCGAATGATTCAACATGTCCGTTTAAGTACTGTACATACTGTAACACTTATGAGCTAGTATATATAGTCAGTACATACATGTACACTGTACGTGAAAGTTTTGATGTTGTTTTGAATGCAGGCTCTTAATTGTCAACGATATCATTAGCTAAGATTCTACTTTCCTCCTGTATTGTGTTGCATGTGTAAAAGCAAGCCTGGAGCGTGCAAACGTTGCAAGCTTCGCTTGCGCACAGTGCCCTGTACATTATGCAGTGCCCTGTACATTATGCAGTGCCCTGTACAGTATATACGATGACAAATTTCCAAATACACCAAAAGTCAGGGGCTTGTCATAAACAAATACGGCAGACAAAAAATTATAACGCAACCTCTGTCTATTGTACACAGACTTGCATAATTTGTTACTATGTATCTTTGATGTTTGACTATCCATATTCAAGGTTGGAGAATCTTACAATCCTTTCCACAAACTGGAGATTGGGTCTCTCTGGTGTTTATGAATCCACAATGACCTATCCCTTTCATAAGAGCCCTGAATGGCTATTCGTGAAAGAGGAGCCCTATAATATTGTGATATATTGGACAGGGACATTGTTGGACATGTTTGGTTCCGATGCGATAGCATTAGGAACCTATGCGGTCATGATGGCATATGTGTGTATGTATGTGTGTGTGTTTGACGCTGAGCTCGTAAAAACACAATATCTCCAGAAAGGCAAAGTGGATTCATGTCACATGTGGTACACAGGTAGCCTATGGTCCATAGATGTGCCCTATTGGTTTTTTTGGTGATGTCATGTGGTACACAGGTAGCCTATGGTCCGTGTGTGTGTGTATGTGTGTGACGCTGAGCTCGTAAACACAATATCTCCAGAAAGGCAAAGTGGATTCATGTCACATGTGGTACACATGTAGTTTATGGTCCATATACTGTATCTGCCCTATTGGTTTTTTTGGTGATGTCATGTATATTAATGGCTAGGTGGGGCTTAATGTAAAAATCTTGAAATGCTTATATTTTAACAACCACATGTCTGTTGTGTTTCATATTTGGGGTAATTATGGTGTTAGCTGGTGTGTACAAGTTCTTGATGTTAAAACGTTGAATTTCATTAGTATGCGTAGTGGGCGGGGCTTAGTATGATTTTGCTGAAAAGAACTTGCAAACACGGTATCTCAAGAATGGTAAACTGGATTCGTTTTTGCATCATCATGCTTGCTATGACAATGTTGTTAATTATTGTGCAAATGCTAATGTTGTTTACATTTTTATTGATCTGCATAGTGGGTATGGCTTATGAATACATATCCTGGAACAAATATTTCATGACATACAATGACATGACACTTAATACGAAACTTGCAAATCAATCAGCTTATGAAAAAAGCATCGGAACAACAAAACCTTTTGGTTCTGGTTGTAAGAACCATTTTGATCATGATGTTCTTATTTTACTCTGAAATTGACAATTTCCCACGAACTAGGTGGTGCTTAGTTTACAAGGTTATTCAAAAAAAAATTAGTACAAGTAGTAAGTCGCTATACAGATTTTAATGAAGTAAGTTTACTACAGTATGTGTTTCTTATATTATTATTTTCCATTTTTTTTTTTACTCTGACTGAAATTTAATTTTAACACAAAATTTTAACAAAAAATATTTTTAGTTAGAATTTAAATCAAATTTAATCAAATATATAACCTCTTTCTCCTTTTCAAGATGAAACTTAAAACTCACCTTTTCCAATTAGCATTTAAATGATTACTCTGCTTGACTTTTTGCTTTTTATTTTGATTGTGAAGGGCCACTGATTATAGTTAGTACTGCAGAAGTGAGCACTATATAAATAGCACGTATTTTTATTATTATTATTATTATTATTATTATTATTATTATTATTGATATTATTGATATTATTATTATTATTATTATTATTATTATTATTATTATTATTATTATTATCATTATTATTATTATTATCATTATTAATATTATTATCATTATTATTATTATTATTATTATTATTATTATTATTATTATTATTATTATTATTATTATTATTATTATTATCATTATTATTATTATTATTATTATTATTATTATTATTATTATTATCATTATCAATATTATTATTATTATTATTATTATTATTATTATTATTATTATTATTATTATTATTATTATTATTATTATTATCAGTATTAATAATTATTATTATTATTATTATTATTATAATTATTATTATTATTATTATTATTATTATATTATTATTATTATTATTATTATTATTATTATTATTATTTTTATAATAATTATAGTTACTATTATTATATTTATAATTATAATTATAAATGTAGCTGTTGTTGTCATCGTCGTCGTCATCATTATCATTATTATTATTATGTGTTTGTTTTTCAGGAAAAGAGATAAGAAAGTCCGCAGGCTGAAGAGAGAGAGGGACGAGGGCACCATGATTTACAATTACCCAGACATGGACATAGAGGACAAGTATTAAACTGTGAAACCCAAGGAAGTTTGCGAGTGTTTGAAAGACTTTTACATCAGCTGTCCTACGAGTCAAATTATTGTGTTTGTGAATGAAAGTGCTGGATATTTGGGTTATGTTTCATAGTTTGAAACTCTGATTCTAGCTTTGGTTTATTTTTGAAAGGATCTTGGTGTCGTAATTGTTTGTTTGGAGTGTTACCCTTCTGAAAAAGTTGGACGGTAGATAGGTGCTGGAAAAATATATTTTTGTCTAATTTCAAGCTTTTTACATTACATACACTAAAGCTCTGTCATTGTAGATAAAATATTTTGAGTAGGTAGCAATTTTGTTGGGTAGGTAGGGTTACTCCAAATGAACAATTTTTTTAAGAATGGCCTCTATGAATGCTAGCGACATTTATTGCAGTGTTTGTCTTTGTTCAAAAGGTCCCTTTTGTAACCTTATACTAAAGAAATGACTTCCATTGAATCAGTATCTGTGCAGGCCGGCTGAGAACTTGGAGGGAAGGAGGAGGGGGGGGGGGAGATTATGCAAAGAAGGTAATTTATCTTGTTTTGCATCACATATATCTAGACATGCATTTTGTCTGCCAGTACATTTACAATTTCTGTATTTCTCTTAGGGCTTCATGTAATTTGTCACTATCCCACCCCTCAGCATTCTTGGTCTCCTGTCATCTTCTTCAAAATCATTTTCAGGGATTTATATTTAAGTAAGATAAGTTGTTAATATTCTCCTTGTTGGAATTTTTGGCTGACTTAGGCAGTGTTCACATTAAACTGTGGAATTCATGCACATATTATCAAATTCCCCCTCCAAAATAATTGAACAGGAAAGAGTTGGGAGGGGGAGAAAGTCCCATAAAATAATTAATACAAAATTGGCCAAAAATATGCCAAATTTGTCCTTCTGTCAACCAAATTTGTCCTTTTTTTAACCAATTTTGACCTTTTTTCGGTATTTTTGGCCTCTTAGGTTTTTTCCCAAAAGGAAATACCCTTCTTTTTTAATCCTAACCCCCAAAAAAAAAAAATACACAAGGAGAATCCCCCCAAATTTCGAGCTCTAGTGTGAATACTGGGCTGATCCAATGTTTCTCTGAAAAGAATTTGTAAACTGCACTCTTAAAGACCCAAGAGGCCCATGAATATTCATATTTTCCAGTAATTATTAGTTAACAGTTCGAATATATTTAATAAGCTGTTCTTTCTTTAAGACCAGAGGTGTCACATGCATTTTCATATTTGTTTGTGCTAACTGATAATTATTAGCATAATGGAACTATTATTGTAACCTCATAATTGGGCCCTACAAAGCAAAAATATAGTTTGTAATTACTGAATATTGATATATATTTCAGGTGGTTTCCAGACTTTTTCCTTCTTTAGCAAATACTGCCGATGGTAAGAGGTGTAGGTGACCATGGAAGTTTTTCCCTTTTGCCAGAGACAAAATTGCAATAAATGAAAGATATAGAAAGAAATTTTGAGATTTTTTTCTTATGACTTAAATTTGTTATACTGTACATCAAATATAGAATATAAACCTTGACCTATATATGGTCAGGAGTGCATGAGTGTAGTCCAGATTGGGGAGGGGGTAAATGGGGGACCGATAATTAGCTCCCACTTTTCGTGACCACATATAATCCCCTCCCCCTCCCGCCCTTCTTTTCTACACCTAACCTTACACACCCCTTTCTTTTCAACTAAATTTTTCTCCCACATTCAGCCTTTCCCCTTTATCTCCCTTACAAACCTTCCATCTCCTCACTATCTTAATTCTTACACCATTATTTATTAACACCCTCTTGGCACATTTGACTCTGACTGTTGCGGTGCCGTTAAACATCAACAAACCCAACCGAAAAAAGTGACAAAAAAATTATAATAAAATTGATAATTTTGTACCTACTGTACTGTACATAGATGATTCTCATCAGGCCTATAAGGCTTGTGATTATACTCAGTTTCCAGTGTTAAGCAGATACGAGTACTGCCTCACCAGTCCATCGCAGATTACCCACCCAGCCAAACTGGTACTCGCTTCACAGGTGAGGGAACTGGAGTAAGTGGGAAAAGGACTCGGCACAGGACCCAGTGGCACACTAGAGGTCTGGAGGCCCGTGGAAAATTGAGCGCTCAGGGGTCCCATAACAAACATATTGCACTGTCATTGCTCAAAGTCCCCTCAAATCTTGGTTTTTACTCGGGGCCCGTGGGATTTTCCCCAGTCTACATAGGCTGGAGGGCATGGGCGGGATTTAAGGCAAAATCATGCTAAGATGCAAAAAAATCACCATACAAAAGGTACAAATTCGGAGAAAAAAAAGTGTGTGGGGGGGGGGGGGAGAATTGTCAAGTCCTGCCTTTTCCCCCCTCAAATCCCAACTTTTCCCACCCGATAAACACAACAGACTTTCACACAACTGTACTGTACCCTTTCTTAGACTCTGAAGAGAGTTGGGAGACAGACACAAGGAAGGGTTGGGTAGGAAGGGGGAGGGTGCAGGTAATTGAGTTCGATATACATGTATATGAAGTTCAACATACTGTATGACTAAAATGATAGTCCCATCATCATGAATTTGGCCAAAATTGCGTTTAATTTGTTCTAAATCTTGACGAAGAACGTTCAAAATTTGATGGTTTATTTACAAGTCGCGCAATTGGCCGAACTTCATACTCTTATCATACGAAAGCCCAGAAAAGCCTACCTCAGGCTGATCACAAAAATGGCAATATGCAATAGAATATCAAATGAATATCTGACGAAATAATGTATATAAGTGTCCTATCGCGTGGTGTAGCCATTAGTTCTCGGTTACTATGCCGTGGCGAAGAGGGACTAGGCCTACACTCAAATTTCACGCGGCGCCTGCGAAAAAAGGTAGCAATCAACTATGCACACTCACGCGTATGGGTGTTCCGCGACTGACGACCGATCACTCATTTTTATTTTATTTTTCAATTTGTGACTGTTTAATGTCATTGCACAGTTTAAATATCCACTGTTTCCTATTTTAAAGACTTACCGGTATTTGATTTAATAAGCGCCGAAGGCGCTTACGAAAATAAAATTGCACCACTTTTTCGGCGCAAAGTTTCATCCTCAAAAGTGTCCATGCTCGGTAGTCGCGTAAAGTGCGAATTTGGCCAAACAAAAGGAAAGATATCCCTATTCATAAGTAATTACCGAAAATTTCTTCTCCCTGTTTTAATAGGGATTCAGCTTATCGTACAAGAAAGGTATAGAACATCTACACATAAACAGCATACATTATTTATTGATGTTGATATGTTATCTGCCAAAAAGTGTTGGGCGGGCGCTTATAAGAGTGCTTAATACGTCGAATATGTTATATCTGATTCCTTGTGAAATTTCACGGTCCATGGTCACAAGCAGTGCGTATTAACATCCAATCAAATAACATCCAATCAAATGATAATCAATCGAAACATATGATATTCTGAACACTTCTAAACTTAGGCCTAGTTTGGAGGAGAGTTAAAGATCCATTGCCGCAACTGCCAGTGGGGCTATGGGGGAATTTAACGTTCGGGCCTTATAACAAACATATCGCAGTGTCATTGCTGGGCCCCCAAATCATGGTTTTTGCTCAGACTACCCTTCCCACCGTATTGTTCCATCCTTGACAGGGCCCTTCTGTTCACCATTTCCATGTTCAATCTCTCCCCTTTCCACCTGCCTCTGTGAAAATTGTCAGCTGTCCTTCTTGTCATGCTTATGATTACATGTCACCACCTTGCAGAGTGACCTGATGATTAACCCCAGATCATCCTTAGGGGACCTGGAAAATGAGAATAAACACAACATTACTTGTTCTGCTCCCTAAAGTTTCAAACAGTCAGACCCGACCTGATAAATAACCAGGTCGGGTCATATTTTTCTCTACTCTGAAAACCTTACTCGTTGTGGAAATTGGTGCTGAGTATCATATTAACAATGGATTAAGTCCTTATTGTGTGGTTATTTTAATTAAGATAAAGCGGTCTCACTATTTGCAACAGTAAGTTTGTAGTTATGATTTGCTGCAAAAAATGTTAAAGGAGAAGGACAAGTCATGATGTATTATTAATGTTTATTAGGAAATGAAAAATAATTATCATCCAGATTTCTTACATGAAATGCTAAACCAGTGACACTATTTTCCCTTGGGCACATGTAGGCTTTCCATTCCCCTGCTGGCAGATTGCATATCGCCATCATCGTGAAGATGTTTACGTTTTGAGCAAAGTCATTGTACTGAGGTCAATTATTTCCTTGGGATGGGGGAGAGGCAGTATCGAGATTTCCTTGGGGTGGGGGAGAGGCAGTATGAGGGTTTCATTTAAATTTGATCAACAGATACTTCGAATCAAAATTTCCAACTACCTCAAGAAAATTTGGCAAAACTCATGGAATCTGGTAACAAACTCCACTCTATCAACTCCAAAGTCAGTTTCAATACCCCCAATCGCAGTCACCACCGCCAGGTCGCTGTCTTCACCCGCATACATCTTCGTCATACTTTTCTCCCACACTCCTATCTCTTATCAGGCTCTCTCAAAGCTTTCTTCCTCACCTGCAATATCGAAATTTTGAAAGAGCTGTAAACCATGGAGTGGCCAGGGGTCAGCCTGCCCCTCCACCTCCCCTTTCCAACGTCCAAAAAAGGTAAAAAGAAATTGTGCCAATATGTCCAAATTTTGAGGCAATGACCTTTTTTCTTTAGCCTCCGAACATTTGTCAAGTTACGACATCAAGATTTTGTATACCCTCCGTCCCTCCCACTCCCTTCACCCACCTGTAAGGCTGGCTACACTCCTGCACAACCAGGCAAGGTTTAGGCCGATTCTATGATGTTTCACATTTTCAATTCATTAAAATTCAATCTTGAAGCAAATTGTCAATTTGCTAGGTGAGACGTGCTACATCTCACTATTTTCTAATAAATTCCATTTTTAAATCTGATCGAATTTGCTTTTCCAATATATATGTTAATTTGATATATAATCAGGTTCTCACAGTTTCCCGCCATTGAGGTATTTTGTGCATGGGGCACTGATCTGCAGAGGAAACAAAATAAAGAGTACAAAATAAAGAGTGTACAAAATGAGTTTCTCGTGTGACATAAAATTTGCATGAAACAGCAAACGTTCTTACCAATCTTCCTTTATCATTAGGACAATGTAAGTGGTTATTTGCCCCAGATGAACAGGACGACTGGACGGGAGCAAATTATGAAATGCAGTAACCTATATGATGCGTTATCAATGGAAGGGGGGGTAACAAAACAGGTATGTCTAGCGTCCATGTTAGCACTGCCGTAGTTCCTGCGGGACAAGGATTGTCTTTTTTGTATCAACTTTTTTTTTAAAGAGGCCGGATATGAGGGCCAATTTGTTTTTTGTTATGGAATCTTAGAATGAAAATAATGACAGACAGCAAGCACTTATGAAAATGCTTGCGGAAAATTGCCCCAGGCTTACCCCTGATTTTGATGGAAAGATAATATTTGCTCAGAGACAGAGAGTGCTAGGAGGGAAGCTATCGAACTAGACCTTACGTGGGCTTAGAGGTGTATGAAGTTTTTGAACAATTGGGGCGGGGGCACGACCTCTTGGGGCCACTTTCCAAATCATATACATTTACATTCTACCCACCCTCTTCCCCACCCCGTATGAAGATTGAAGTTACTGAGCCCAAACCAACAAAGTAAAAGGGCCAGCATTTAGTTTTTAGAAAGGGCAATTTTCCTATGGGGAACACAGCCCCGTGCATATGGGACTGACAAAACTCTGCAGATAGAATTAAGTTAATGATCGACACACAACAAAGGCATATACTTTGTCCATGACTTTTCTAAAAAGAAATCTTTGGCAACTGAGGAACAGTTTCAGAAGGAATTTTGTTATATCTAATGAAAAGTTTACTGATTACTCTTTTGTCAGTAATTGAGGGCACTTTATTTTGAAAAAGGCACTTTTGTCATTTTTCGGGGGTGTGGGGGCATGTGCCCCGCCAGCCCGCCGGTTTCTATCCCTGTATGCTTGGGCTCTCAAATTCATAAAAGCAAGAAATAAAAAAGGAATACCCCATGGTCTGGCGGATCCGCAGGGGATGAGCGTCCGTACTCCCTTTACGGTGGAAATGTCATTTGTTTGCAATGCACTTAAAGTATTATATTAGAGTTGCAAGACTACTACCCCCTCCTTTTCTGAAAAATGTGAGTCAATATGCCTATGACCTGTTAGCACCAAATATCATCAGGGCCGGATTAAAGCGGGGCTAAGGGGGCTGCAACCACAAGCCCCTGGGAAAAATAGGCCCACAAAAGTATTGTGAACAAATATCTTGTACCTCGGTTTTGGTTCTCTGTATCATTGACTTTGTAAAACAAATCGTCTAGTAGGCGATTTGTTTTAGGGCGATACAACCCTGTATGTAACCCTGCATACAGGGTTGCAAAGGTTTTCAAACGGTAGTGACGATGAAAAGCGTGTACTGTGCAGGCAAAGGGAGTATGTATTAGCACTGTGCATCTTTGACTATTTTAAATATCCACGTAAGTCTATTGTTACACAGCGCCAGAAGCCGTCGATTAACAGTTTCCCAATACCAAAAACAAGGAAAACTGTCATTGGATGATGTTTCAAAAGTCGAGGGACAAATTTGTCTTATTGGGGAGAAAAATCCTACAAATCGGACAAAATATGTCACTTTACCAAATTTTCTGGGGCAAGTGGGGGGGGGAGCGATCTCGTGCAGTGGGGGGGGGTCCCCCATGCCCCCGTAACGCCGCCACTGCATCCAGATAATCTTCCCCATTTACAATAATTTCACTGTTGAACATTCAGAAAAGACACTTCTGAATAAAATATCATGCGTATGTCATCTCGTATATGTGCTCTCTGCATATTTGATTCAAACTCTCTAATGCACTTTGTATCCTTCGCTTAAAGGAAAGGTATCGTCCCATAAATACATTCAGAAGTGAACGTCGCCGATCTTGTAAGGTCACTTTCGGCTTTGAATTTCCCCTGTTGAAATCTGCTATGCTATCGATCACACATATATACCGAAATAGACGCCTATATGTCTGTATGTGTTATCGATGTCATCCCGAATTACTCGCCATCAATAGGGAAAATTGACAACCGGAAGTGACGTTACCAGCACGGCGACGTTCACTTCTGACTGTATTGATGAGACGATACCTTTCCTTTAACTTGATACTTCATTTGTGATTTTTTTTTTTACCATTTAAGGACGTAATCATATCATTGTTGGGCGAATGCACTTATCTTCATATGTAGCGTATCTTTCGCTTCATTAATGCCAAAGGAAACTCATAAGTTGTGCCTGAATGCATTCAATGACGCTGGCAATGCCATTGTATGAGCAAAAACAGGAAACAAATAGAGGAAACATTTATACAATTGTTTTAGAATAGTACCTGCAGGTCGTTATCTCGGTCGTTATTTTGTATGACTGACCCCCCCCCCCCTCCCTCTTCCCACCCTCCCATTTCTGCTCGTAAAGCTTTGATCGTAAAGGAAGGAATATTTCAGTCTACCATTCTTAAAAGAAACTATGTCAGCTACATGACCTGACATCTGTGTAACTATATTATTAGATTAAGAAATGTTGAAGATTTCATAAGATACAGGAACTGAGTAAAACGGAATCAGAACTATTTTTTTTTTAGATATGTTTTCAGAAAATAACAACATACTGTAAGAACTTAAAAACTAGAGCATAATGATTAAGTATAGCTCATCATATATCTGTATATATTAGGGTAGTTACAAGCCTGTTTATTTTTCTTTCTTTTCCTTTTTTTTATTGATGGGTATAGCTAATTCGAGTAGTGCTTGGCTGGGGTTGTTAGGAAAGAAATCCATGTTTGATGTTTATTTTTTTGGAAATGCAAGCGGGAGCTTTAATATCAATGTGATGCTAGAACAGCAATGATGTAGTAGCTCAACATATGTTTTGTGGATGGGGAGTTAAATTGGGAAGGTTGGGGTTGTTGGAAAAGGAATACTAGTCTGATTTCAGCCGTTTCTACATAAATGATACCAAACTTTAAACTTGAATATCTCCTTAAGATTTGTTAATGCTTTTTTCACCATTTTGTTTCTTTTCAAGTCCCCTTTCATATAAGATGATCATGCTTGACCACTGAACTAATCCTATCTATGGTTGTGAAATTTGATCCTGAAACTTAAAACTCATAAAAATACCTTCATTACTGCCATGGCTAAAACTTTTACACTCCCATTCGATATGTTCACCACGCCGTTTTGAAAAATATTAGAAATAATAGACAATAGAGCTAGGCTTTAAGGCGCGAAGCAGTCATTTTTTTTTTTTAAAGCAATGGTTTTTAATATTTAAAGTACATAAATTAGAAACTTTGCCATTTTATCGCAACATCTGAACAATGTGGCTGCGTGACTTCAATATTCTCTTGTGTTATACATGTACCTATTAATAGGCACGCTTCCGGACTGCCGAACATCGCTGATGTAAAGGCGCAATCTTTCACTATGATGACGCGCTTGTTGTCATCGTAGTACTGACGTACTGTCTGACTGTAGTAAGCCTACGCGTTCTGCATATCTATCAGCCTGTTAAAAAATCGCTGGTTAAATCGTTGCTGAACTCGAACCTGCATAAATGCATGAAACTTTCAGCATCTCAAGTCTTATACCTGCTTACGCTCAGCCGAGAAATAAAAGACAGAATCTTTTCACGTGAAAATTGCAAATTGGAAGATAAGCTTGTCAATTACGCAGTACCAATCAAAAACGTTTATTCCATGTTAATATAATTGGCCTCTAATTTGCTAATATAAGTCTCAGAGCTGCAGGATAGAAATCTGCAGATATAGATTTTGCTTGACGAATTAAGCCATTTACTTGTTTATTATCTACGAAGTTGAGATGGAAAACTCTTCTAGAACTTAAGGCTGTAAGGCGTCAAGAATTTTGTATTCTGTTCAACTGTTCAAAGGGATCTGCACAAATCTATTCTTTTAAATATATATGAATCTTTCGATTTTAAGTAGAACCGTTTAATATTTTCCTACTTGTTGGCATTCTTAAAGCTTGGTAACAATATGCAAATTTATGCAAATTGTGTGATGTATATCAGGGCGACTGCGTCGGTATTTTCTTTTGTAAATCCTTTGTTGCTTGTGTCCAGTCATATCTATTATCCGTGGCGTAAAAAGATTGTTCATATTGGGGGCCAGGTTTGATTTTTGTTTCATCCATAGAAATGGAGTAAACGGAGAATGCTGGGTTCATCGGCGAGCGAAGCCACCACATACTGACGAGAGTCACCCAAGTCACGATTTTCCCCCATTGACTGTAACGATAAACGAATTAAGGCCGTAACACACCGAACGCGATGCGGCGAGCGATTTTCTAGATAAT
>JAIGNY010000948.1:1375000-1422500 GCA_020152595.1 Chiridota heheva
TATATATATATATATATATATATATATATATATATATATATATATATATATATATATATATATATATATATATATATATATATATATATATATATATATATATATATATATATATATATATATATATATATATATATATATATATATATATATATATATATATATATATATATATATATATATATATATATATATATATATATATATATATATATATATATATATATATATATATATATATATATATATATATATATATATATATATATATATATATATATATATATATATATATATATATATATATATATATATATATATATATATATATATATATATATATATATATATGTATATCATCCCTCAAACAGAAGTTCGATAGTAACAACATCGGACTCTACCGTGACGACAGTCTTGCAGTTTTGAGACACAATCAGGAAGAGAAGCAGATAAATTAAGGAAAAGGTTCATAGCAGCATTCAAAGAATTTGGTCTGAGGATTACGATATCGACTAACCTCAAAACCGTTGACTACCTCGACGTAACAATGGACCTAAATACTGGACAATATCGCCCTTTCAAAAGCCAGAAGACCAGCCACTATACATAAACGCCAAATCAAATCATCCCCAAACATCATCCGCCACATACCAACAACCATAAGCAAAAAGAATCTCAGAGCTGTCATCTAGTAAACAAATGTTTGAAAACGCCGCACCCACCTATGATGAAGCCCTAAGATCCAGTGGATATGCCGAGGGCCTCACATACATGGAACCACCGCAACATCAGCCACCTAAGAAAAAGCGCCGCCAAAGGAATATTATTTGGTTTAATCCGCCCTATAGTAAGAGTGTCAGCAGCAACGTGGGGGTGTATTCTTAAACTCTTACGCAAGCACTTCCCACCTCGCACAGATTACACAAAATATTTAATCGGAACAACGTAAAAGTCAGCTACAGCTGTATGGGTAGCATGAAGTCGGCCATAAGCGCACACAATTCAAGGATCCTCGCAAAATACAAAAACCCCAACCCCACTAAGAAATGCAATTGCCAGAACCTCGCAGCATGCCCCCTGCCTGGAGAATGCTTGGCCACCGCCATTGTGTACAAGGCAGTAGTACACCACAATAACACAAGCCACTCATACATAGGCATGAGCGGGGGTTCTTTTAAATTGAGATATAACAACCACAAAATATCTTTCCGAAATAAACGTTATGCTAATGATACGGAGTTATCGAAGTTCATATGGGACCTCAAGAACAGCGAAGAATGTTACTCAATAAAATGGTCGATTGTGAAACATTCAAATACAGCCCGTAGAGGCACTTCCGCACAATGCAGCTTATGCTTAGAAGAAAAGCTCGCAATTGTCTCTTCTATCTCAAGAAAAGAGAACTTGCTCAACAAAAGAACAGAGCTGGTATCGAAATGCCGTCACCAAGTGCGCTGAAGCATGCAAGACAAAGAGAGCCAAGCTAGGTTTATGTTTAGTACCACACTTGCCTGATGAACGCGAAAGGGCGTGAAACTTAAAGTAGCAAGTTTAGATTCGTTATCATTAATATGTATATATATATATATATATATATATATATATATATATATATATATATATATATATATATATATATATATATATATATATATATATATATATATATATATATATATATATATATATATATATATATATATATATATATATATATATATATATATATATATATATATATATATATATATATATGTATATATATACATATGTATATATATATATATATATATATATATATATATATATATATATATATATATATATATATATATATATATATATATATATATATATATATATATATATATATATATATATATATATATATATATATATATATATATATATATATATATATATATATATATATATATATATATATATATATATATATATATATATATATATATATATATATATATATATATATATATATATATATATATATATATATATATATATACATATATATATATATATATATATATATATATATATATATATATATATATATATATATATATATATATATATATATATATATATATATATATATATATATATATATATATATATATATATATATATATATATATATATATATACATATATATATATATATATATATATATATATATATATATATATATATATATATATATATATATATATATATATATATATATATATATATATATATATATATATATATATATATATATATATATATATATACATATACATATATATATATATATATATATATATATAAATATATGTATATATATATATACATAATATATATATATATATATATATATATATATATATATATATATATATATATATACATATATATATATATATATATCTATATATATATATATACATATATATATATATATATATATATATATATATATATATATATATATATATATATATATATATATATATATATATATATATATATATATATATATATATATATATATATATATATATATATATATATATATATATATATATATATATATATATATATATATATATATATATATATATATATATATATATGTATATATATATATATATATAATTTGGTTTTGTTTGTTGTAGACAAAGGCACTAGGAATGCAATATTTTTTACTACCAATGATCATGGAAAGGTGCATAGACGTACAGAAAGATTTATAATCTTTTTTTTATTGATTACTCCAAAGCCTTTGACAAAGTCAAACATGAAGATTTCTTTAAAATACTCAGTAATTCGAACATTGATGGAAAAGACCTAAGAGTTATAAAAAACCAAAGAGGAGTCAGGCAGGGGTGTGTTTTGTCACCAGATCTTTCCAACATTTACAGTGAAACAATACTTCGTAACATCGACAGGCTTGAGGGGCTGAGGGTATGAATAACCTACGCTATGCAGATGACACGGTACTTATACCAGAGTCAGAAGGAAAACTGCCGTCTCCTCTGGATAAAGTTGTAGACATGGTAGAGGAAAGTGAAAAGAGAGGGTTGTCTCTAAATGTAAAGAAAACAATGTATGGTGGTTTATAAAAAGCCATCGATCCATTATGTAGTATATGAAGCCAAAGAGAAATAATTAAACAAGACTTATTACAACAGTTTAAGTACTTGGGCTACACACTAACATCAGATAGTCGGTGCATCAAGTTAACGAAGTTGGAAAACGCATTGCAATTGCCAAAGACATGTTTACAAAAAGGAATCCAATTCTGAAGAATAAAAACATTGGAATGGACACGAAAGCCCGTGTCTTGAAGGCATATGTATGGTCTCGTCTCTTTGGCTGTGAATGCTGGACAATTACCAGTGACATCAAGAAAAGATTAGAAGCAACGGACATGTGGTGCATTAGGAGAATGTTGAAAATATTTTGGACAGAAAGGAAAACAAATGATGATGTCCTGATAGCTTCAGGCATGGACAGGTTCCTACTCAATGCCATCAGAAGGAGGCAGATGGAATTTTTTGGGCATGTTTATCGGGAGGGTGGGTTGGAACAGCTTGCAGTATGTGGGAAAATTAAGGGCAAAAGAAGCAGAGGAAGGCAGCGAGTTAAATATGTCCAAAGCTTAAACAAAGCTTAAACAACTGGGCAACCAACAACAGCCTAAGTAACAATACGTTTATGCATTTAGCTTTAAATAGAAGTGACTGGAGGCCATGATCGCTAATGTATGTATATATATATATATATATATATATATATATATATATATATATATATGTATATATATATATATATATATATATATATATATATATATATATATATATATATATATATATATATATATATATATATATATATATATATATATATATATATATATATATATATATATACATATATATATATATATATATATATATACATATATATATATATATATATATATATATATATATATATATATATATATATATATATATATATATATATATATATATATATATATATATATATATATATATATATATATATATATATATATATATATATATATATATATGTATATATATATATGCGTATGATTTGAAAAGTGCCCCCTAAGAGGTCGTACCCCCACTTTTCGGAAGCTTCCAACACCCCTGGCCTGGGGAAGATTAACAACGGTCGTGAGTTTAAAGATATATGGACAACTTGCTGACGTGCGTTTGGTTGGAAATGTGCTTTACACCATCAAAACAGCAGAAAGGTTTCACAGAAATGGCAAATCGACCCTTTTACAACATCTGCAATTTGAAGTCTCTAGAATGATAAATGAGTTGCAGTGGCTCAGTGGTTAAGGCGTTTTGCTCGTATGCGAGAGAGACCGGGTTCGATCCCCGCCGCGAGCGCTACATCCAGACAATCGTGTCCAATCCTTGAGCAAGACACTTTACTCGACTTGCTTTAGTCCTTACTGCACCTGTAAAATGAGTACCAGCATTGCTGGAGAGTTAACCTGCGATGGACTGGCGCCCCGTCCAGGGGAAGTCCTGTGCTCTCATCTGCTTACGCCAACAGGCCAAGGAAACAGGGGATAAGCACCGGCCTTATTGGGCCCTATAAATGGCTCAGGTGGATTTAAGTTTTTAACTTTATAGTATCAATTATACAAATTTGTTATAATGACATTCCAAAGATTGAAAGAGAAACCCAATGAATTAATTATGTTAAAGGCCAGTTATCGTGTAAGGTGACAGAAATATGCAATATGATTTAAAGATTTGTATTGGTCCTAATATTTACACATGATAAACCAATCAGTAACCGCCGCGGAATTAATGTTACTGGTATGTATTATATAAAAGTACCAGCGGCGTGTGAAGCAATTTTCTTGAGACAATTTTCCCTCTTTAATTTATTGTTTTTAATCCTTCACCAGCGTTCTTTGATTGGTAGCAATTGAAAATGACCAAAATGTTTTAATATTTGCCATACTCTAAATCAATACAAATCAAGCAGGAGAAAACATTCTGATAATTTTTCAGCGGTGACAGAAAAATTACAGTAACATACATTACAACTTTTGCACACATTAAAGATGCTCTCGGCCGAAAAGTGAGGGTGTATCTAGTGGGAGTCTCACGCTAAATCGAATACCTTTGCGGTACGGTATATCACATACATAACTAAGTCTTCAGACCCGAGTACTCGAAATTTGTACGTGTTTTCCTACTGATTATTTGGAATTTTTCCGGCGCTTACGCGCGGTGGGTGAAAATTTACGTCAAAAGCTGACCGTGTGATGCAAATTCTATTGGTTAAAGTCTACATAAATTAGCCATAGATATAAAAATTAATCTATGAAATTAGCAAAAACTAACGCCCTATTTTTCGGCTGAGAGCCCCTTTAAAATTCATCAGTGTTTAAAATTTAAAGCGCTTCCAGGTGAATATGAAATATCCTCCTGTCCATTTACCTTTAAACTCAAGAAGGGGGCACTCTCAGTGACGTCACGTGAGCATAGGTCTAAGAACCCGGGGCTTGGGGTGTCACTCTTGGGGTGCCCTCTTTGAAAATGTCAAAAGTTGAAGAAAAAAAATTGATAGAATTTTTTTTTTTCAAAATAAAATGCTCCTTAATTACTGATCAAATAGTAGGAAACTGGCAACTTTCTTTAGTCTCGTGTACGGGGGAATTATGTCTTCCCATTAAAAAAGTTCCCCCTTTCTAAGAATGAAGTGCTCTTTTATTTTACTTTATTACATACAGACAGGGGCAGACACTAGTATGCATATGAGTGACTTAAAACTTCCCCTAAGAGGTCATGCCCCCGTCACTTTTCGAAAGCTTCCTACTCCCTCCTGTCGTATAAACATGCATAAGAAACAACCGGCCCGCATGCGCGTGGAAATGACTATGACGAAGCTAACTCACACTGACACTTTTTGTGTCGAAAACAACGGTATTTAGTATAGTTTTTAGAGTACCACATAACGGCATATAAGGTGTAAGGAACGACTGGGAGGGGGAGGGTGGGGTGGTGCTTAAAGATTGACATAAAAGGTTATCATTACCATCACATTTATGAAAAGTGTGTTCATATATTCTAGAGACTCCAGAATAATTAATGTGCCTCCACATTTAAATAGTATGAGATATTGAAGTATTTCACTTTTCGGAACAGCGCCCCTTTTGAGGTTACTTAGTTACTGTCAAGAACTACATGGTAGAATGCGCCTACACTAATTTTTTTATGCTACAAAAGCGCCCTTTTCAAAATGAAGTGCTCCTTAATTACTGACCCAATTGTAGAAAACTGGCGACTATCGCCAGTCCCACGGGAGGTATATGTCCCCATTAAAAAAGTACCCTTTTCTATAAAAAAAAAGTGCCCCTTTCACTTAATCTATCTTTTTTTTGTACTCGTCGTTTGTTTTTCGTCGTTTTTTGATCACCCAATTTTCACTCATCTAACCTGATACGAAATTTAATCAAACCATCATTCGGACCTTATTGATTCAAAAATTGATTTATAAAAAAAATGAGGATGCGATGGGAAATTACTTTTGAGGCCTTCGACTGTTTTGCCTTATTTATATATTCTGCTACTTGTAATACACGGCCTCATTTTGAGTGAAAAATCATTTTAGACTCAAGTGTTTTTCACGTTCAAAATCTGATAAAAGTTCAAGAAGTTTTTGTTATTCTTGATTTGGTGAAGTATTGAAATGTTTATCAGTATACTAAGCCTGATATTGTGAAGGTTGTGTGCGCAAAACCAAATACACCTGTTGACGATTCTGTAGAATTTAGGGAACTCGAGATATCTGGATATATAAGGAGGGAAAAAAATCATATTTTCAGTTAATCTACCTACTGTGGTGTAGCGGTTATTATACCTGTCTACAGACCATGAGGCCCTGGGTTCAAGCCTAGGTTGGGTAGACACGCCAGTGTACCACAACTGGTTATTAAAGGCCGTGGACATTGACTTGGTTGTCGATGTTATGTCTGTCCGTAGGTCGTACCTGTGTTCTCGTCCGGGTCGTATTAAGCGTTTCGTGATAGCATTTGTACTATCATAACCGAATCCGCAGGCGACGATCCGTCATTGTAATCTCTCTCTCTCTCTCTCTCTCTCTCTCTCTCTCTCTCTCTCTCTCTCTCTCTCTCTCTCTCTCTCTCTCTCTCTCTCTCTCTCTCTCTCTCTCTCTCTCTCTCTCTCTCTCTCTCTCTCTCTCTCTCTCTCTCTCTCTCTCTCTCTCTCTCTCTCTCTCTCTCTCTCTCTCTCTCTCTCTCTCTCTCTCTCTCTCTCTCTCTCTCTCTCTCTCTCTCTCTCTCTCTCTCTCTCTCTCTCTCTCTCTCTCTCTCTCTCTCTCTCTCTCTCTCTCTCTCTCTCTCTCTCTCTCTCTCTCTCTCTCTCTCTCTCTCTCTCTCTCTCTCCTCTCTCTCTCTCTCTCTCTCTCTCTCTCTCTCTCTCTCTCTCTCTATTTTCAGTGGACTATTTATTTACTTTTTGTCCTTTTTTTTTCTACTTTTTAGTTTCAAGCTGCTATGCCTGTTTTGCTTTTCCTTGTTTATTATTTATTTTTCTCCCCTACTTTTGAAAACTAATCTCCTTTCCTTTTGTTGTTAAGAAGCAATCTCCACAAAAACAAAGTCCCTTTGTATTTTTTTATGATATTTATTACATAGTCTTTGTCGTGTATCCTATTTTGTCATGATTACTTTTGTTATTTGAAAGCTGGAGAAGGATAAAATAAATATTAAGCAGGGGCGTATATCCAGGGGGCAGGAGCATGAACCACTACTTTCAGAGGCCCTGCCCCCTCTGTTGCCCTCCAATAAATTACAGAATATAGTGTCATTGTAAATTGCATCATTACTGCAAAATGTAACCCTTCCCTCACCCCCTCCCCCTCCCATGCCAGTGAACTACGCCACTGATATTGAGAAAAAAACAGAGGAAAAAATCTCATGATGCTGCTTTATATCTGTATATCAAGGATTTGCCTCTAGTTTTCATCGCTGCTCGGATTGACCTTTTTGTTTTTGTTTTGAGAGGGGGTAGGGGGAGTGTTAGTGAGGGGTAAGAAAGCATGTACATAGCATTTCTAGATTGTCTGCATTCCTATACTTTCCCAACCAACTTTTCCGAGCCAAAATTGTAGGTACCAAAATTTCAGGACAGCGAAAGAAAGGTAAGAACCTTAAGCGATGGCGATAGCGGTGGCGATGGCGGCGACGACGATGATGACGACGACGATGATGACAATAATAATAATAACATTTTTAGATTGTTTTATTCTATATAGTAAAAAAGACACATACACTACAAAAATGGTGCAAAAAAGGCACCTTCTCGGACGGCACTTATACCCCACATATGGAAGTGCCCCCCTACCCCACCCCGCTTCAAAGGTCGCGCGAGTGTGTTGAAAAGTGACCTCACCAGTCTGACAGTGTGGTGTCATAAAAACAAATCTTAGACAATGTTTGCGAATTTCTTTGAAAATTAATTGCCTCTCCCTAAATATCAGTAATTTACTGGAAGCATTTATTCTTTGTTTATTGAGATGGGGAAAAACATACATTTTAAAAGAGCGTGCTTAGCCCATTTGCTCATGGGCCTATACAATCTAAGTAAAAGGAAAACATTATTGATTTTATTTTATAAAAATACATGATAATTACCTTAGGTCTGCCTTTCTGTTCAGCCTTTACGACATCACATTATACACTGCATGACTGCGAGGTCACTTCTCAACACACTCGCGAAATGTTTAAAGCAATAACGAAATAAAGATATC
Organism: Chiridota heheva; assembly: GCA_020152595.1. Lineage (NCBI taxonomy): Eukaryota > Metazoa > Echinodermata > Holothuroidea > Apodida > Chiridotidae > Chiridota > Chiridota heheva. The sequence goes on from JAIGNY010000948.1 coordinate 1,383,840, forward strand.
AACATAATTTTTACAGCAATTTGTTACTTTAATAGAAACATATAATGATTCTCTCTTTTTAGCTAGTTTTTGCAAAGTTTTATTGATATAAATAACCAGACTTGGAAAACATAAATTACTTCTATGAATAGTCTTTGCTTATTTAATGAAATTAAAACCAATCTTGAATTGAATTTTACGACGCACAACCAAATTATATCCAAATTACGCTCAATGCTATTCAAGTTTCGATGCGGTCATCTAAATCATAAAATACTTAAAGGCCGTCGTAACAAAATTCCACGTGAAAATCGTACTTGGCGCATTTTGTAATATGCACAAACTCGAAGATAGGTTTCATTTTTCTGTTGTGACCCTCAGAAAGGACGCGACATGACTAGTATCTAAACTCCGTGCTCAAAATCCGCCATCTTTTAATTGAGAATTACCTTTCAAATTCCATTTAATGAAAAGAATATGGACTTCAAATTAAGTGCTATTTATTAAAGATTGTATTTATTAGTTACGACGCTACAATAAATTTCAGCAATGCTAATTCAACAATTTATGGCTTTGATTTTATTCGCAAAATTCATGTAAATTGGCAACGTTTAGGAATGCTGATGAAAAGTTCCGGTGCCAATCCGATATTTTAAAGCCAGGTCCAAAATGTGATATGAAGAATGGTAGCGTTTAGATATTTTTACTGTTTCAGAAACATAATAGAAAATATTTATTACGCAAAATATTTTTTGAAGAGTCACAAAGAGATTGTGAATAAGAATGATATTATTTGAAATTTGAAATGAACGAGGTTACTCTAACCGAAAACTTCAACAGGGAAGTTAAGAGACTGTTAGCGTGGGTACGTGCGCCACTTTCCATCTGCTGAAGTAATCTTGCAACCTGAATCTGAATAGGTTAAGGTAAAGGTAATGGAAACTTATAGTTCGCTTATAGTCTAGCGCACATTACTGTATGATCATTTAATAGTCTGATGGTGTTTTGCAAACTTGCAGGTTAAGTCGGCAAAAATCGTTCTGGGCATGAACGACAACCCAGCCTAACAAGTATGAGAAAAAAAGTATGTGTTTAGTAGGCTAAGTTTAGCTTTGAAACAGTTTAGACCTGGTGAATGTATATCAATGTCTGGTGGTAAAGCAATTCAATCTTTTGGTGTTTGAGTACTTAGGGAAAGAAGGAGTATTTACATTCGTTTTAGCATAAGAACGTGGAAATTTAGATATCATTATTATTTCTTGTATCGATTATTACGTTGGGGATTAGGTTATCATTATTAGTGGCGATGATTGTTATTCATTTTACATAGCATATGAAAGCGGGTGTTCTTTCTTTTTGTTTTTATTTAAGATTTTGGGGCCAAAATGAAAGTTGTTTGGTCGAAAATGGGAGGATTTTTGGTGCAAACTGTAAAAGATTTGGTCCAACATTAACTTAAAGCTCAGTCAATACGATTGCAAAAATGCTGCACATGGTTCATTTTATATTTCAGTAAATTATATTTATTACTTCGACATAATTTTTTGGGGTGAGGGGGAGGCTAAGCCCCCAATAGTCCCTTAAATATGTCACTGCTTTCTATCCATATAAAAAAAAACACATTAAATGCCAAGACAGCCCTTTTTTAAAGGGTGTTCTTGTTGCTCGAATGCCCATAGTTTTCTGAAATAAGATCATTGTACATTCCAAAGCATTTTTATCTTATTCCATCACGTCAGCGATTCCATGTTACGCACAAAATGCAAATCCCTTTTATCTAATACATGTCATTTTTTAGAGAAAGCTTGTGTATTTCGAAGAGAAATTGATTCACATGATTAGTTGTATAATCTAATTTACCTTACAGCCTTAAGTTTGTGGAAAATGTATGTATTTTAAGTTCTATTTTGTTGCTGTAAGCATTGCCATGTTGTAAACATGAAAAGGCCGGTGACCTATCAAGTAAATAAACTGAATTGAATTGAATTGAATCGAATAGAACTGAATCAAATTGAATTGAATGGAATCTGAATATTCACGAGAATGAATATTCACGGAATGAATTTTAAGGAGAATTAATATTTACGAGAATTAATATTCACGAGAATTAATATTCACGGGAATTGATATTCCTTTAAGCAGTTAAAGTGTTCGAGTTCATGTATATGCTAAGCGTTCGAGGAATTTTTGACATGTGCCAAATTTGTGTTGTATAATCAGAAAACAGCTCAGCACAATTATGTATAATTCTTCACAATTTCCCTTACATCTGATAAATGTACGTCTATTGTAAAACCTTGATTTAATGCTACATTTGAGATACAAATAAAGTTTGATCTAGCTAGATCAAGCCAGATATAACCTTCATTAAAGTCAATTTGTTATACGAATAGAATTTGATCTGGCCAGATATAACCTTGGTTACAGGGAATCAAGAGTGAGATCAAATTTCATCTGGCAAATTTATATCTGCCCAATTCTTTATCTGGCCAGGTCTGGGATTATATCAAATGCATATCTGGCACAGATCTGAAGTTTATATCTGGACAAGGACGTGTGTTTGTACGTCCTTGATCTGGGCCAGATCTGGTCAGATCTGGAATTTACATCTGGGCCAGATCTAGCCAGATCTGGAATTTATATCTGGACCAGAACTGGCCAGATCTAGAATTTTTGTAAAGTATCTTCATAATTTCAATCATTATTTTGACTTATATGTAAGTTTTCAACCCTTATGTATTTTCTTATGTCCATACGCCCTCTAAAAAATGATGCCATACAGCCAGTACAGATTCATATTACTTATATTTCTTTATAATCTATTTCAAATTTTCTGAGCTTCTATGTAGTCATTTTTCCTTAATTTGCAAGGATCTATGAACTGTTATATTTATATAATATTAGTGCTTAAGCCCTATAGAACTCCCCCTCCCTTACCCCAAAGCACTTTGGAAAGCAAATTATAAAGAAATACATTATGTGTGTTAACATGTTCACTTGGTTGGTGCCACCTCACTTCCGGGAGGTGACGTCATATGTTGGAGTGAAAACAAAGCTTTGCGCGGTATACGTGAGCAAGTCTGTATGTGTTCACTGTGTGCGTGTAGGACCTACGTATTACATGTAAACAAGCACAGCTGGTCGATTTGTTTTCACTCCAATGCGCGCAATTACAATGCGGTCTGATGACCTCGGTCACAAAGTTCTCGAATATCCAACCAAGTGAATAGGGCAAATTATGTCATCATTGCATGATTTCAACACAACATTAGAGAAAATGGCAGCATCCATGTTACAACTTCAAACTTTGATAACTTGAGAATGGAATAAGGTTTTATGATGATGGGTTTTTGGTAGTTTTATCTCATCACCCACATATACATACATGTATGTGGGGATGAGATATTGTAGTCACAATAAATAACTGCCTATACCTCCTACACTATGCCATCCGCTTGGTATTTTGGGGGCTGGTGGGGCCCACCAGGGTGTCTCATATGATGACCTCATAGTAGGGGTTATGGGTCATATTTTTTTCAAACGGGACAAAATTTGGTGATTTTTGCGTCTGCCGTCTTTGTGTGTGCGTGTGTGTGTGCGTGTGTGTGTGCATGTGTGTGTGTGTGCGTGAGTGTGTGCGCGCGTGAGTGTGTGCGCGCGCGTGTGTGTGTGTTTGTTTTGATATTCATTTAAGGACCTTGATCTGACAACACACAATCGTTTAAGGACCCAGGTCGCGTTTGAAGACCTGAACACAAGTACGTTTTTGCTATAAACAAGAAAATCTTAAGATGGCGCTTGAGAAGTTTACAGATGTCCTTAATAAACCGGTTGAATCTGACTTCTAATTTCACACTGTATTCAGAGTGCTAAAAATTCCACACTGATTTATTTTTAAATGGATTGCGCCACAAATTCTTAACAGAGTTACCCGCTGATTCGCCACGAGTCCTTAAATGTTTAGTAAAACTACTAAATTATGTAACACATACAGAAGTCCTTAGATGAATAAATGTATCAGATCTTGTCCAGGGTCCTTAGTTGCTTAGCAAAACCTACAATTTTGTTTTATGTCCCTAAAAAGATAACATAAATCAGAACTGTAATTTGTGTTTACTTTTCAAGTCCCCTTGACCTACAGGAATTAACAATGATAACACAACAATTGTTTCAGATCCACTACTTCATTATTGGTGTGTATCATTGAGTCCTCAAATAAATAGTTTGATGCCAAGGTCCTCGATCAGTATGTGAAGCACGTATGTGTGTGTGTATGTGTGTATTTACTTTGTAATTTGAGCATGAGCTTTTCTTTAGAAGCCTTGCTCAGATGAAATTACATAATCAATTCCTCAAAGGTTTCGCCAGTAGAACTTGAATCTTTAAGAAATATTGTTTCTGTTTTTGTGGGAAAGAGTCCAATTATTTTCTCCGATATGTTGCCCTCCAGCTGTCTCCACCCCCTTCCTTCCTCACCAAGATGTCATTTATAACATAGTTATTTTGGTATCATCATGATCTTACACGAGCCCACATCTTCCCATCCCCGCCCCGTTGAGATGCAGAATGTCGGATATAGTTGTATTAAAGTATATCACAGTCATGCCTGACCCAGCTATCAGAATTATGTCCTCCTAACCGCCGACTTGGCATGATGCTAACAAAATCATACTTTGGTACTTAGTCAGGCAGAGATTAAAGATGTCGGATATACTGTTTAAATCAGAGATACATCTCAATCATGCCCAAATCGTCTAGGTATCAGAGTACGGGTCGGGCAACTGGGACGTGTGAAAGATGCTTACTCACATGGGCCATTTAAAGTTTGGGCAGAAAAAGTTAGACATTTTTCAGGGCATCTCCCTCTGGACCCTTAGTACCAGAGATACGTCCATGAACCCAAAACGTTTGGCCGATGAAAAGATATAAATATATATATATATTCTAAGGTGAAATTTCTTCTCTACTTATTTAGAAATAGTATAAACACATCGGAGTAGATTTTAACGTTAGAATTGAAATTTTTCATCTTTCCATCAATTATATTGTGGAACTATGTCTGTTTGTGTAAATTTGGGGCAAAAAAAAAACAAGAAATCCCTAGACCAAGGCTTCACCCATGAAGCCTTGAACAATTTTGCCTGTATTTTCTCAATTTTCAGAGGAGTAGATTTAAATATAAGAACTTAGAATAGTCTTCTTATCATCAATTAAATTTTTCGAACTTTGACAGTTCTGCAGTTTGTGTTCATTTTTAGCCATTTTTGGGCATGAAAGACAAGAAAACTTCAAAACTTCCTTGGCTTCACCCCTATCCTACGAAACATCTTATGCCGGACTTCTTCCCATGGATCACACCCTTGCCTTGCCCCGGGACTCAACGATTTTTGCTTAACATTTTGAAACTTTGTGTTTATTTTCAGCCATTTTGGTGCATCAAACAGTCAACACCATGGAATCTTCAGACCAAGGCTTCACCCATGAACCCCTACACAATTTTGCCCAAATTTTAAGGGAAGTATATCCTCCGCCTGTTTACCCTATGCAATGCTTATCTGAGTAAATTTTAAAATTATCTTCGTATTGTCACTTAAAATTCCCGAGCTTTGTCAGTTTGTGTTGATTTTAAGCCATTTTGGCAGTTTGGGGCAACATATATTTTGTCCGATTTATAGGTACCCCCTCCTTTATTAGAGTCCTTTGCTCCTATCTTTCCCCCGTAACCAAAATCCTGGTTCCGCCACTGGGGAAAAGCGAATATGAAACTTCAAGACAAGTCGGAAAAGATGGTGCCAGTGTCTCATCTCGGGTGTTTCACCGTAGGCAGAAAATAATCTAGTTGACGATCACGGTAAGAAACATCATGTATGATTTATCTTTTAAACATAATCATCAGTGGCGCTGTCACGGTGGGTATAAGAGGTCCCCCCCCCCCCTCCCTCCCCTTCCCGCCATTTGAACTTTTGACTACTTTGAGGTAATTCGAGGGGCATTATCATAGTCATTATAAAGCCTCGGGACCTTTTTCACACGGTGCCTCATCGGGACTCTTTGGGGTCTCTTATCATGTATCCATAAGGCCCCTTAATTGCCTTCTTGCTGCTAGTACTTCATCGAAGCCAGGGCCCTTTGGGTCGGGACGGCGCTGCAGCCAGGGGCGTAACTTGACTTCGAGCCCAGAAGGGGGTGTGACTCAAATTTGCCTGACAAAAATTTGCGTTTGCCGGACTCATTAAAAAACGAAATACATGAGTCTATACAATCACACGATATAGAACAGTTATGAAAAGATCACCTCCCACCCCCACCCCACCCCACCCCCAGCAATCTACCAATCCTGCCGCCAGATATTCTACTACGTAATACCGTGTGCCCATTTACGGACCCTGGTGAGGTCTATAGGGGGCGAAGCCTAGGTTGGGGTCCAGGACACGAAACCCTGGGAGCTCCGAAGCAATGCATCAGCAGAAAATAGGTTTCTCTGCAAACTGGTTGGAGAGATTTCCTTGGTTAATCTATTGTAAAACAGGGGGGAAAGGCATTTTGCTTTACCTGCCAAAAAACTGATGTACTTGTCCAGAAGGCAGGGGTGTAGGAAGCTTTCGAAAAGTGGGTGCACGACCTCGTGGGGGCACTTAGTCATATGCATATGTCCGCCCCATGTCTGTAGATAATAAAATAAAGTAAAAGGGAAACTTCATTTTACGAAGGGGCAATTTTCAATGAGAACCCATTTACCCGTAAATGGGACTGACAAAAGTTGCCAGTGTCCTACTATTGGGTCAGTAATTAAGGGGCATTTCATTTTGAAAGGGTCACTTTTGTAAAATTATTTTTTAAATGTGTTCAAATTCCACCAGTTCTTGCACCTGTGACAGTAATTGAGGGGCACTTTTCATTTTCAAAAAGGGCACTTTTGTCATTTTCTGAAAAGTTGGGGTCGCGTTCCACTAGTGCCCCGCGGTTCCTACACCTATGCCAGTAGGGGTTTAATCCTCTTGAGCAGGATAGTAGTCCAGCAGATTTCAGCAGAGTTTTGGACAAATTGTTGACTTTTCCTGCAAAGCGTAAAATTGGTACACGTCTTATAGAGTTGAACCTGCTGAAAAATTATGGATAAAGCCCCAACTCGATTTCTTCCAAGATGGCCGCCATATTAAAAATGGCCGCCAGCTAAGTGAAATGATGATGTTTTGTCATTGTAAGCTATAGTAAACAAAATTAAATTAGAGCAGAGAGGTTAACAATCGGCATCTCTTACCCTGAAGAAGTCATGTCTGAGATTATACGGGCAAGTGATCCATATAGTCAAGACCAGACACCCCAGAACTCAATGAAATAGAAACCAGAGTCTGTGGGAGGAAACCAAAAGAGGAGAAATGCAGGACCCGTCGGTTGAATGCCGCACTATGTGATGCAGAGATGGTGGGACTTTAAAAAAGGACTTAGGCAACCAATTTCAAAAAATAAATAAAATGAAGTTGTCTGCTTGCACAGTTGATGTCGTAGACACCATGTTTCCAGGGTAATTGAGTAATGACCTAATTTTTTTCAGCATGGACAAAGCTATTTAGTAAATCTAGTACCATACACATATGAAACATTTAATTCTCATATAAAAATATACATATCTATATGGCGGCCATTTTGAAACTGGCAGCCATTTTGCCACTATCTTGGAAAATAATCAAATAAACTTGTGAGTTATGTGTAGGATTAATGTTTCACCATGGATCTTAAATCCTATAAAAATGTATATCATAGCCATTAGTATATACATATAGTTACTTTTAACCCACCTGGCGGCCATTTTTAATTTGGCGGCCGTCTTGGAAAAATCGAGTTGGCCCTATATCTAGAAATAATAAGCACATTAAACTCTACATGTGAGCCAATTTTCATGTTTTTCAAGAAAATTGCACAATTTTGCTGAAATCTGCTGGACTACGTGCTTTGGACGTATTAGGTGCTTCCATTGGTTAACGTGTATTTCCAGGGTCCATTAAGATAACGTGTATTTTCTTGGACACTGGGTGGTTTAATCATCATTGGGCGCACTGGGTGCCTGGGAATTAATCCTCGTCGGGCGCACTAGGTCCTTCCTTCGAGGTAATGTGTATTTCTATGGTCCATTGAGATAACATGTTTTTTCTTGGGCACTTTGGGTGCTTGGGTTTAATCATCATTGAGCAGTGGGCAATCTGAATGCTTGGGGCTTAATCATCATTGGGCGCACTGAATGCTTGGGATTTAATCCTCATGTTCGCATTGGGTGCTTGGGGTTCAGTCTTCAATGGTTGCACTCTGAGGTGCTTCCAATAATGAGATAATTATAGATTCATGGTTGGACGCATTAGGTGCTTCCATGTCCATTGAGATAACGTGCATTATCTCATTCACGTAGTCTTGGCACATGCAAAGGTAGGGAACATTGGTACTGTACAAATAAGCATGATTAATGATGTGTGCATACAAATAAACTTATTTGCATGACAATGGAAATATCTGTATCTATGATATCTCTTAAATTAAGGTGGGTGTGGTTATTTTGCTTGCACAACTGATCATATACGTGAAAAGAACTGTCCACACTTAATAGTGAGGAGTAGTGTGCATATTAATTAGGTTATTTGCATACATTAGATTATTTCCGTCCTGGCAATTTCTTTGGGTCTACACTAAAAGAAGTCCATTATGCACTTTCCCTGACATGTGCTAAAAGCGCAAACAAACAATAGACTTTGTGCAAAACGATTAATTTGAGATGACAGCTTATGTTATGAATATTCAGATGTGTACATTCAATGTTATACTAGGCACAGGGGAGGGGACATTGCTGTTCCAAATGAGCATGATTCAGGGAAATGGAGGGTTGTGTGAATATTAAGTACCTTATTTGCATAATTAGTAATGAAAATATGTGCATTTATATGTTTTTTATTAAATAAAGGTGGTTGTGGTTATTTCGCTTACACAAATTTTCATAGGCCATGCAGACATGTAAAGAGCAAGATTTGTGTGCATATTAATTAGGTTTTTTTGCATCACAACAGACTTTCGTGCAAAATGTTAAACCTGAGATTACAGCTTAAACAGGCGGTCTCGTCTCAAAACAAGTCGCAATGACGCCAGTACAAACAACGGCAGTTCTTACACACGTCATCAAAAATCGACTCGGGCCTACTATTACAATCGTTCAGAGTGGGCGTATATTGTATGTATGAGGTAAGGTAGGCCTGCATGCGTATGTTTTTTTACCATTCGGGGACATTTATATAATAACACACTTTCCAATCGAGGACGGCCTACCATTCACTGAGTACCAGTGCACTCTAAAAAAGGAATGGTCAAATTTTGAATAAAACATGGTCAAATCTGCACCGAACTAACTTTGGTCAAAATTGAACAACAAATTTACCACAGTATGGTCAAATTCGTCCATAATTTGCTATATTATGATCATATTTGACCATGTTTTGGTCGTTTAATTTTAAACAAAGTTGGTTCGGTGCAGAGTTGACCATGTTGTGGTCAAATTTGATCATTCCATTTTAGAGTGTGTGAGAGCTTGCAAGAAAGAGGAACTATAGACCATTTATTCACCTTACAAGCTATAATTGACTATAATAAACATTTACATAATAACCTATACATCCTGCTAGAAGATGCAGAGAAGTGTTTTGATAAACTCTGGTTGATAGATGCTTGTAACGAAGTGTACAAAATTGGAATACCAGCTGAAGAAGTGAAACTTATCAATCGTATGAACGAAAATGCATACGTAACGTATATCATACTTCGTTAGGATTGACAGAACAAATGATCCTGAACCACAATGTGAGACAAGGCACTATTATGGGACCAACTTTACACAGAAACAGACAAAATAAACCAGATAGGAAAAAGATGCATTACTACTATAAGACCTAACATTAAAATTGGAAATCTAATCTACGTTGACGATGTAGCAGGAATTGGTATACTACAGAAACGCTGGAAGCAACAGGTAGAACCCTGATTTTGATTAAAAAAAGGGAAAAAATTACATTCAACAATAAAAAAACTCCCATACTAAAGCTGGAAAAGAACCAAAACCAACAAGTTTTATTATGCATGTCAAAAAAGGAAAAAATGGTGAAACAGAAAAGGCGAAGTCTTTTCACCAAAGACCTAAACAAAAACAGGATTGAAAAAAATGAGGCACATATTGAGCGTATGGATAAAACAATAGAAAAGTGTGGAGACCAGAAAATGGAGCATTAAAAGTAAAAAGTAAAATACTAGAAGCAATAGTTATGCCAGCCTTTACATATAATATGGAAAATTGGACTAATCTATAAGTAAAGGAAGTACAAGCTCTAAAAATCTGCAAAAAAGAATGATTTTCTGCATCTTTAACTTAAATAGTTTAACATCATATTAAAGACTTTTAAAGGAAGCAGATTTTTGGCCAATCTTACAAATTATCCATTACAAGAAACTATGTTATTCCATTAATTACTCAACTCAGACGAAAGTAGTACAGCAAGAAAAATACTTATTAAACAAAAAGATCAAGGCTTTCTTGGATGTTGGTATCATAAAATCAAATACGGAATTGATATTAATTTAAATAACGTTCGGAAGAAAACAAAAGCAAAATTAAATGGAAGTTAAAAAGAAAATTGCTGATGAAATAGAAGAAATAGATCAAAGAAAGAAACTAGCAAACTCAGATTTCAACTAGAAAATGGTTTTGAAAGAGAAATATATTGCAAAGATGAAAACAATGGAGACCCTTACTATAATCAAATTAAGACTAAGTATGACTAAAGTTAAAGCCAATTACAACAACAGCTACCCTAATATCAATTGTGAATTTTGTGACCATGAAGATACTACTGAAGATATTTTCAACTGTTTCTTTTTTTAGAACATTATTGGAATGGATTTGAGCAAACAAGCCTTTATGACACGGACAATATGGAAAACCTAAAGAAAATAGCCTGGTACGCAGAGAGAGTAAATGAAATAAAAAATAAAGCTAACAATGAACAGACGAGCTTCCCCGATCTCCGTAGAGTTTAAACAAATGTATAGTATATTTAGCCGACAGTGTTTTACAAGTCTTGCACGTAATCATCGAATTTATTCTTTATCGACTGTGCCTGATTAAACCACATGAACCACATGCCCTAGAGGTGGTCGACCAGTGAAATTTCCGTAAAAAATCCACTGGGATCGATTGCAAAAAGCTTTTTCGTTTTGACATACTGACGAATGTGCTTACAGGATTAGTTTAATAGTCAATCAAATTTAACTTGAAAGATGGATTTGGTTTGTTGATGTTTAACGGCACCGCGACATATGAAAGAAGGAACAAAACATGAAAGAAGGAACACAATATGAAAGAAAGAACAAAATATGAAAAGAAGGAACAAAATATCGAAGGAACAAATTATGAAAGAACAAAATATGAAAGAAGGAACACAATATAAAAGAAGGAACACAATATGAACAAAAAGAAAAAAAGGAACACAATATGAAAGAAGGAACACAGTATGAAAGAAGGAACACAATATGAAAGAAGGAACACAATATGAAAAAGGAACAAAAACGAAGGAACAAATTATGAAAGAACAAAATATGAAAGAAGGAACACAATATGAAAGAAAGAACAAAATATGAAAGAAGGAACAAAACATGAAAAGAAGGAACAAAATATGGAAGGAACAAATTATGAAAGAACAAAATATGAAAGAAGGAACACAATATGAAAGAAGGAACACAATATGAAAGAAGGAACACAATATGAAAAAAGGAACAAAATATGAAAAAAGGAACACAATATGAAAGAAGGAACACAATATGAAAAAGGAACAAAATATGAAAAAGGAACAAAACATGAAAGGAACAAAATATAAAAGAAGGAACAAAATGTGAAAGGAACAAAACATGAAAGAAGGAACACAATACAAAAGAAGGAACAAAATATAAAAAGAGGAACAAAATTTAAAATAAGGAACAAAATATGAGAGAAGGAACAAAACATGAAAGGAACGAAGTATGAAAGAAGGAACAAAACATGAAAGGAACACAATATGAAAGAAGGAACAAAATATGAAAGAAGGAACAAAATGTGAAAGGGACAAAAAATGAAAGAAGGAACACCATATAAAAGAAGAAACAAAATATAAAAAAGAGGAACAAAATTTGAAAGAAGGAACAAAATATGAGAGAAGGAACAAAATATGAGAGAAGGAACAAAATATGAAAGAAAGAACGAAATATGAAAGAAGGAATAAAATGGTGGAGAAAGCATTCAAACATCTTCTTCCATTAAAAAGATATTCAAGTTGTCAAATCTGTGTGGAAATGACTATTGTACAGTAAGCATTCTAAGGAAAGGTTGACACACTCGTCCTCACATTCTTAACAATTGTTAATGTATTTCACAGATCTTATTTTATTTTTTACTATTTGAAGTATTTTTCCACGAACTTTCTTCAGGTGCAGATTCTTTTCTACTTTCCAGACATATCCAATAATTTTTAAGCCACAAAATTGCAGGAAAAAATATGATGGAATGGGCCTACATAAAGATGTGGAGGAATGTGAGGCTGTGTTGCCATTACTAGTCTGATTTCAGTCGTTTCTACACAAACAATAATCAAACTTTAAACATGCATATCTCTTGAATATATAAACTTATACAAATTTAAATACACCTGAACCATATAACGGAATAAGATTGTTGAAGTGCCCCATGTTAAGTCGCTACAGGCCTAATAATAAATACAAATAAATTATACCTTTTGGTAAGCATAATACCTTTTGGGAAAGGTTGTTTTCCCCGCCTGATAGACAGCAAATTTCAAGACATATCTGATGTGCCATGATCAATCCAGAATAAAATTAACAAAAATTTCCCGCGTCTTTTGCTTTAAACTTCCTATCCTGCATTAGTTGACATTGTCCCAGCTTGACAGACAGCATTGCCAGCATGACATCTCTGAAGAGCTGAAAAGGAATGAAACAATAGAAAAGCGTTATCGCTGTATTATTCAGAGAATCTGTTGTTTTCATCTGGGGGGGGAAGGGGGTCAATTGATACTAAAAGTGGTAGGGGTGTACAGCCCACCAACCGAAAAACATACCCGCAGTATGACAGATTTTTTGGTAACTGCAATATGAAATTTTAATACAATTTTGATACCCGCAGTATGAGTATTCAACAAAAATATTCTAAAAGTGGACCAGCACATTAGTTGTTCTGCTCCTTAAAGTTTCAAACAATCAGACCCGACCTGATAAATAACCAGGTCGGGTCAGATTTTCCTCTTTATTTTTATTATTCTGAAAACCTTAGTTGTTGTGGAAGTAAGTGCTGAGTATCATATTAGCAATGGATAAAGTCCTTATTGTGTGTTATTTTAATTAAGATAAAGTGGTCTCACTATTTGCTACAGTAAGTTTGTGGTTATGATTTGTTGAACAAACTTGTTGGAACAAAGGACAAGTCATGAGTACAAAATTAACACAGTAAAACCTCGTTTTTTGGGACCTGCACTACGAAAATTATGAAAAATAGTACAATGTTTTAAATCTTTATTGTAATACAATACACCTGTACTACGAAAATGGTGCAAAAAAGGCACTTTGCTTGGGCGGCACATAAGCAAATACCTCACATATGCAAGTGCCCCCCCCCCTCTCCTTTCCCGGGGGGTTTCATTTATGGCTTTTTTTCTCTAATTCATCAGTCTTTATTCCGCTATAAGCTTTGAAAATTAAATACTTTATTGATTTAAGTCTAAAGTGAAAGTTATGCAATTGTGTGCAAACCTGGGTAATTTTTCAGATACTCATTATTGTGAGCTTATAAAACCTTTGCGGACCAACTTTAAATAGGCGAGAGTTCCATTTCTCCCATGACAGCATTAGGGGCTTATGTAAGATATTGTCATGAAATCCAGCCCATGCAGGCTGGTAGGAGAATAAAGAAAAAGTGTTGAATATTTGTCAATAACTTAAAATCATATTGAAATAGTTTGTCAAAATTCTGTTATAAAAAATAATTCATAAAAAACATGAATAAACATGATAAATCATTCTTTCTTGAACATACGCGCGCTCTTTATTTACGGTTTTGCACGCGCGCGTTGTTTTACTATTCACGAGCTCTCATTGCGTCCACGCGCGCTAACAGGCCTTGCGCGCTTACTATTGACGGCGGTCTTGTTGAACAATCAAAACATGCGCGTTTCTTTGACCCTATGCGCGCTCTTATTGCGCATACGCGCTTCCACCGCTCTTACGCGCGCTTCAATATGCGGGCTTTCTTCTTGGACCTTCGCGCGATGCTGTCTGTACCTTCGCGTGCTTTCTCGATCCTTCTCGTGCTCTGATTGGAAATACACGAGCTTCCATCGGTCCTACGCGCGCCACATTGCTCGCCCTAACGCTCCGATCTTTAACAACTTGAAAGTTAGAACGTTAACAACTTGAAACTTAGAACGTTAACAACTTGAAAGTTAGAACTATAAGAGCTTGAAAATTAGAATGTTAACAACTTGAAAGTTGGAACGTTAACAACTTTAAAGTTAGAACGTTAACAACTTGAAAGTTAGAACGTTAACAACTTGAAAGTTAGAGCGTAAACAACTTGAAAGTTAGAACGTTAACAACTTGAAAGTTAGAACGTTAACAATTTGAAAGTTAGAGCTTAAACAACTTGAAAGTTAGAACGTTAACAACTTGAAAGTTAGAACGTTAACAACTTGAAAGTAAGAACGTCAACAACTTGAAAGTTAGAACTTTAACAACTTGAAAGTTAGAACTTTAAAACTTAAAAGGTAGAGCTTCACCAACTTAAAAGTTAGAACTTTAAAATTTGAAAGTTAGAACTTAAAAGTTAGAACTTTAACAACTTGAAAGTTAGAACTTTAACAACTTTAAAGTTAGAACGTTAACAACTTTAAAGTTAGAAATTTAACAACTTTAGTTTGAACTTTAACAACTTTAAAGTTAGAACTTTACCAACTTTAACAACTTGAAAGTTAGAACTTTAACAACTTTAAAGTTAGAACTTTAACAACTTTAAAGTTAGAGCTTTAACAACTAACTTGAAAGTTAGAACTATAACAACTTGAAAGTTAGAACTTTACCAACTTTTAAATTAGAACTATAACAACTTGAAATGAAAATTTAGAACTTTTAGAACTTGAAAGTTAGATCGTTAACTTGAAAGTTAGAAGAAGTTTAGTTAGAACTTTAACAACTTTAGTTAGAACTTTAACAACTTTAGTTATGACTTTAACAACTTCAGTTAGAACTTTGATAACTTTAAAGTTAGAACTTTAACAACTTCAACGTTAGACTTTAACAACTTTAAAGTTAGAAGTTTAACAACTTTAAAGTTAAAACTTTAACAAGTAACTTGAAAGTTAGAACTTTAACAACCAACTTGAAAGTTAGAACTTTTACAACTTGAAAGTTAGAACTTTACCAACTTTCAAATTAGAACTATAACAGCTTGAAATTTAGAACTTTAAGAACTTGAAAGCTAGATCTTCAACAACTTGAAAGATAGAACTTTAACAAGTGGAGAGTTAGAACTTTAACAACTTGAAAGTTAGAATTTACCAACTTAAAAGTTAGAACTTTAACAATTTGGTAGTTAGAATTGTAACAACTTCAACTTCAATTTTAAAACTTTAACAACTTGATAGTCAGAACGTTAACAACTTGAAAGTTATAACGTTAACAACTTTAAAATTAGAACTTTAAAATTATAACTTTAACAACTTGAAAGTTAAAACGTTAACAACTTGAAATTTAGAACTTTAACAACTTGAAAGTTAGAACTGTAACAAATTTAAAGTCAGGACTTTTACAATTTTAATGTTAAAACTCTAACAACTTGAAAGTTTTTTGTCCAATTTCATTTGAAAGAGCACACTTTTAGAGTTAAAAGGGTACATAAATCAGGTTGATATCTTATTCCTTCAGGAGATATGGATTTTTTTTTTTTAATTCCTAATTGCATTTTGAAATTTTTGGACAGTATGATGATCCTTTTTCCGGCTGTCCCTCGAATATTTTGAATGAAAGAAGCTGGCTATAATGAACAGGAATTAAAGCAACAGCTTTGCATTTATTTAAATATATGAATTATACCTGTACATATACATCAAAATAAGATGAGCATAAGAGAGCATAAGAGACAAAATATGCCATCCTAATCCTCCATCCCAAATACCATCCCCATCCATATGATATCCCACCATATATCCCATATGTTATCAGAACCTCCATCCCAAATACCATTACCACTCATATGATATCCCACCCTGTGTCTCATATGTAATCAGAACCTCCATCCCACCTTATGTCCTATAAACCATCCCATATGGTTATTCCTACATGTCCTGCCATCACACCCACTTTTCCATCCCACCCTATCCCATATGCCGACTCACCCTATGTCCTATCAGAGACCTACTATTTAGATCCCTGGTCCTATAATACCTCTACCCAATCCCATACATGTCAATATCTTTCATCCCACCCTATTTACCATTTGATATCTTAGCCCATGTCGAATGCACCATCGACGCTGCCACAATACGTCACCCATGTCATCGCACGCTATGCCCCATACGTCACTAAAACCTATATACCATATGCCATCTGACAGGTATGCTCTTTATACCATACAATATTATGTCTCATATACCCTCCCATCCATGTCCCATATGCCATTCCACCCATGACCCATATTACAACCCACCCTCTGTATTATACATGTATGCGATCATATCCACCATACAACACATGCCATCCCACTTTGTCCCCTATGTTCCACGTGCCATCCTACCCTATGTCCTACATGTCATCCAAATTTATTTCCCATATGCCATCTCAACATATGTCCCATCCCAAAATATGTCCATATGACATCCCACTGTCGCATACGCCAAACCCACTATCCTATGCACATCACTTTATTCCATATGTAGACCTACCCAATCTCCCATATGATATTTCAAACTATGCCTATTTTTTTATACGCAATATCACCCTTATGCAATAACTTCCACTCATATGTCCAAAAACTATGTCACCCCTACGTCTCATATTCCATCGCACCCTATGACCCATATGCCATTCCAACTATGCACCATCCAACTCTTTATCTCATCTTATGCCCATGTACTATCCAATGTTATGCTTTCACGCAACCCATCCTTTGTTTGTACGCCATCGCTCCCTGTATTTATATACCACAGGTGTCACCCTGTCCCACATCCAAACCCATCCAATGTCTCACATGGTATCTAACTCTTTCTTTTACGCAATCACATCTTTATCCTGTATGTTCCATCCCACCCTTGGTCTCACATGCCATCCTACCCTATGTCCCGCATGCCACCCTCTACCATATGTCCCACATAGCAACCCACCCCATGTCCCATATGACAACACACCCTATATGTCCCATATGCCATCTCACCATATGTCCCATATGCCATCTCACCATATGTCCCATCCCAAACCATGTCCCATATAACAACCCATGCTATGTCGCATACGTGTACGCCAAACCATTATCATATACATTAAATCACCTTGTTTCATATGACATTCCAGCCTATGCCTCATGTTACATTTCACCCTTGTCCCTTCTTCCAGTCCACCATATTTGTCCCATATGATATTCCACCCTATGTAGTATATGCAATTCCATCCTCGATCCAATATTTTCCATAGCAACATACGACCCACATGCTCCATGTGGCATTTTAGCTATGCACCACATGCCATCCATGTTGTACACGCACTATCCCGTGACCCCACGTCTCTTACGCCAACCCACCTCATGTTCCACACGGAATCCTACCCTTTCTGAATTAATCAATTCCATCCTCTATCCAATATTTTCTATCCACCATATATGCCCAACATGCCATCATACCCTACGTCCCACATACCAGTATGCTTCACATGGCATATTAACTTGTGTACCATTTACCATCCATCTCACATTATGCCTCATATGCTATTCCATGCTATGCGCCATAAGTCATACCACACGTGTCCCATACACCGCCCCAAACTATGTCCCATATGACAGTAAACTTTGTGTCTTATGCACGTTCGCCATACCATCCCACCCTGTCCCACGTTATACTCTACCATATTTCGTATAGCAGTCCAATCCTCTATCCATTATTATGCATCCCCCAGTTTTATTGTTTCCTATTCCCCATCTCAGCCCATTTCACATTCATCATCCACGCAGCCACCATACGTGGCATATGTCGTCGCTCCCTTTGCGCGTATATACGTTATTCAAACCTTTGTAACATCCAACCCACCTTATGCCCCATATGCCATACAATACGGTGACTCACATTCTATCCCATCCATTTCCCATATGCCATTCCACTCAATGTCCCATATGATAACCCACCTTCTGTATTCTACATGTACGCTATCGTATCCACCATCTTACACATGCCATCCCACTTCGTCCCATACACCAACTCACTCGATATTCCATATGATATTCCACCATTCTTATACGCAATCCCACTCTTTACCTTTCATCCCAATCAATGTCCCATATGACGTCCCACCCTATGCCCACATATGCCATTCCATCTCATCAACCATATATGCCACCCAAATCTCCCTCCCATCATGTGTCCAATGTGATGTATCATGTGTGCCATCACATTATATGTACCATATGCCATTCTACCCTATGTCCCACATTTTATCTCACCCTGTTTTTTATACACTACCTATGACCCACATGCCATCCCATCTATGACCCACATGTCATCTCAGCTACGTCCCATATGCCATTCCGCCTATTACCCACAGGCCACCTCATCAACATCCTGTATGCCATTCCACCTATGACCCACATACCACCCCACCTATGACCCACATGCCACCTCACCTATGATTCACATTTCACCCCACCTATGACCCACAACCCATCCCACCTATGATCCACAACCCACCCCACCTATGATCCACATGCAACCCTACATATGATGATACACTTGCCATCCCACCTACTTCCCTACTTCCCATATACGTTTACTGTGTCCATATAACTTTAAAGAATTAGTTCAGTGATCAAGCAAGTCTATTTTATATAAAAGAATGACTTTAAAAGAAACAAAATGGTGAAGAAACTTTTCTTATTTGGTTAAGGAGATATTCAAGTTTAAAGCTCTGTCTTATCTATGTAGAAAGGGCTGGTGTAGTAAGTCTACTATGGAAAGTTGGCGTCTTCATCCTCACATTATCAATAACTGTTAATTTATTTAAAAGAAAATTTATTTAAAGTTTTTACTATTTGAAGTATTTTTCCTAGAATTTTGTTCAGGTGTTAAATTAAAATAACCCTTTCAAGACTGTTTTACTACTTTCCTTACATATACAAAGGTATTCTAAGCTACAAAATCGCATGACAAAATATGATAAAATACATAAAGACTTTGAGGAATATGAGGCTGATGTCACAGCAAGTCTGATTTCAGTCAGTTCTACACAAACGATACCAAACTTTAAATTTCAAAATCTCCTTAACGGAATAAGATTTTGAATACTTTCTTCACCATTTTGTTTTTTTAAGGTCCGCTTTCCTATAAAATAGACTTGCCTGATCCCTGAGCTAATCCTTTAAAGGATTGCAGAAAATGTTACACGTTTTGACAATAAAAGAAATACACCGGCACCAACTTTTCAGAAGAGTGATCCACACTGCTTGTCATTACCTCCATTCCGCCCCTTCTCTATATTTATTTCACAAAAATATACTTTAGAGAACTGTTTTGGGGTTTTTTCATGTTGATTACATTTCCCTAACATAAAAAGATGCTGGGCCACTGCTTTTTTGTTTTGAAGAGAGAGAGAGAGTTGAACACACAATTACAATGACGGGGTCGTCGCCTGCGTATTCGGTTATGATAGTAATAATGCTATCACGAAACGCTTAATACGACCCGGACGAAAACACAGGTACGACGTACGTACAGACATAACATCGACAACCAAGTCAATGTCCACGGCCTTTGATAACCAGTTGTGGTGCACTGGCGTGTCTACCCAACCCAAGCTTGAATCCAGGGCCTGGTGGTCTGTAGACAGGTATGATAACCGCTACACCACAGTAAGTAGATAAATATTTTTGTTTTGATCTGTTGATTACGCCATTATTTACATTTGTGTCATCAAACACTTCCCCCAATTCTCCTTGATGCCCCTATTGTTTCTTCAGATATCCTTATGGAACGTACGAATTTTTTTACAAAATGTTAAAGTTTTTCTGACACTTAAGATAGGATTGAAGATTCCTTAAAATGTCTACAAAACATTTGATATTTCCTTAGAAGATAACTGTAATACGATATAATTTTCCAATATTCTTCAGATTTCTTCAAGCGTCTCTCTTGTAGCACTTGAGATTTAAAATCCTTAAAATTCTTTTAAATATTTGGGCACCAACAGTTGTAGCAGGCATGATTATTAAACTCCGCCTTTATTATTGTGTTTATTTGCCCAAAGTTGCTCTAGTATATGAACTGACCAGACTTGTATTTATTTAGTATGCTTAGTCAAGGAGTGTCACAGGATGTGACTGCATATGGACATAGGGAGGGATAACATGTGGGACATGCATGGGGCCATGTGGGACATGGATGGGGCCATGCGGGACATATGATATAATATATACCATGTGGTATACACCAAGGGCTATATCAGTAATTATTAGACTCCGCTTTTTTTGTTATTCAGCAACTCATTTGCATATAAGTTATTATATAAACTGACACTTTCATACATAGTATGCTCAATCATGGACTGTGATAGCTAGGATGAGACTTCCTATGGAGCCTATAGGATGTCATGTGGGACATAGGGTGGGATGCCATGTGGGGCATGGGGTGGAATGCCGTGTGAAATAGGGTGGAATGCCATATAGGATATATGGTTGAATGACATGCAGGACATAGGGTAGAATGCCATGGGATGGAATGTAATGTGCGACATGGGATGGTATGGGATGTCATGTGGGGTATGGGGTCCCACCTCATTTCAACAAGTCATTTGCATATAAGTTATTATATGAACTGACACTTCCCTACATAGTATGCTCAATCAGGGACTGTGATAGCTAGGATGAGACTTGTTATGGAGCCTATAGGATGTCATGTGGGACATGGGGTGGGATGCCATATGGGACATGGGATGGGATGCCATGTGGAAAATGGTGGAATGCCATGTGGAAAATGGTGGAATGCCATGTGGGACATGATGGGATGCCACGAGTAACACAGAGTGTGACATAGATTGGGATGCCATGTGTGACGGGGTAGGAGGCTATGTAAGACATAGGGTAGGATGCCATGTGTGACATGGGATGTGATGCCATGTGGGACATAAAGTAGGATGTCATTGGGACATTGAGAGGGATACCATGTGGAACATATGGTGGGACATAAGGTGGGATGCCATGTGGGACATAAGGTGCGAAGCCAATGATTCGGGACACAGGGAGGGATGTCATGTGGGACATATGAAGGGATGTCATGTGGTACATATGGTTGGATTAATGTGGGATATACGTGTAGGATGGGATCCATGTGGGACATAAGGTGGGATGCCATGTGGGTCATTGGGTGGGATGCCATGTGGAACATATGATTGAATGCCACGTGGGACAGGTGATGCGATGGGATGTCATGTGGGACATGGCGTGAGATGCCATGTGGGAGATATGGTGGAATGCCATGTAGGGCAAAGGATGGGATGGGATGTCATGTGGGACATGGGGTAAGATGCCATGTGGGAGATATGGTGGAATGCCATGTGGGGCAAGGGATGGGATGGGATGTCATGTGGGACATAGGGTGGGATGTCATGTGGGATATGTGATGCCATGTGGGACTAAGTGTGAGATGCAATTTTTATAATTGGCCGAATCATATGATATGGATGTCAATTTGCATGGGCATGCGAACCATGACGGTATTTACCGTTCTAATTGTATGTATGTATCGTAAAAAGCAATAAAATAAATTAATGAAAAATAGATCATTAAAATTCCTTTGCCCGTCAAGCTCGGGTACAAATTGAAAATTGTACAGCTTTTTACTTCTTGTCGTGTTAATATGCAAACCAATATGCAAATCAAATTGCAAATCTGTATGATGTATAAACGGGTGACTTTTTTATTTTTATTTTATTTTTGTATTTTCTAAACACCGCAATTATTTGAATTGGTGATTCTGTAAATAGGCAGCCAACATCCCAGAGAAGACAATCAATATGTTCAAAGACTGAAATTTAAGAAACGAAATACAAAAAAAATTATACCAAAAATTTCCATACGTCACAAATTTTGAATATGTCAAAAATTCCTCAAACTTTGATTGGCCAATGGAACTAAATATCATATTTGACAAAGAATGGTGTGCTAATTTGAACAAAAGCCTCTACATCCTGCAGAAAGTTCCGGCGGGAGGATGGGGGAAGGGAAGGGGGGGGTTGGACTGGAGCCCTCGCTCATTGGGCACCCAAACGTGGAGTACTTGATTATATCTTCTTTTCAGCTTTTGGGGACCAAATATAAAACATCCATGGGAAGAAAGAGACAAAAACCCATGTTCGGCAATGTCGAAAACGGTATAATTTGAACTAAAAATAAGTTTTGTTTTTGTTTTTTTGCTCTTCATAATTTTTAGAGATATAAGGGGCCGGGCCCTAAGTTTATTCTCGCGATTCTCTTATTTTCAAAAAAAGTCGGGAAAATTTCTTCATTTTTCAGGAAATTTTCTTCAATATTTTTGAAAATGTAGACAAATTTTACTAAAATTTACGATAGTTTCCCCAAATATTCCGTCTTACCTTTTTTCAATTTTAGTTCTAATAATTTCCCAATTTAACCTCCCTACAAGGTAGAAAAGCAAGCATCCGAGAAGGCGAAATCCTCTCAGAGGTGCAGTTTTCCCCCTCGTCCCCTCTTCCTACGCCTCCAGTTTTTTTTTTTTTTAATTTTGAAGACAAAAAAAATGTAGCTATTGATTTATGACTATATTAGTTTCATCAGTTATTAATTTAAGCAAAAGTTGTGATGTATGACTGGGCGAACAGCTCAAAATCTGTTTTCTTATTCCTAAAATTTCTTTCCTAAATCTAAATCACTAAAAATCTGAAAGTCATGAGACAGTATGTATTCCTGCTGGAATTCGATTGGGGCCTGTATATGGTAAATAAAGACTCATGCAGTTTTGGTCAGAATGTGCAGCATCCGTTCAAAAAATTAGGATAAAAGCAAAAAAACAGAAGAATTTACAAAAGAAAATATTATACGTTAAACCTGTAATACGTTACAAAATTTGCATGTTAAAGAATCATGAAATAGAATTCATTACCTATCAAATTCGCAGTGCTTTTTAGAAAGAATTCTCGGTTCCCACTATACACCTAGGTACATTTTTGATACAACTTTATGATTTGGTATAGGCTTTCAACCCCCTTCCTCCCCTACTCCCTTCCCTAGTTCCACTATACACAAAATATACCTTATTCATACAATTTTAAATTTACCAAATTTTCAATAAAGTTTCGTCATCAATAGAAAAATGTAATTCATGATAGAATG
The DNA here is from genome assembly GCA_020152595.1 of Chiridota heheva. NCBI lineage: Eukaryota > Metazoa > Echinodermata > Holothuroidea > Apodida > Chiridotidae > Chiridota > Chiridota heheva. The sequence goes on from JAIGNY010000948.1 coordinate 1,407,484, forward strand.
GCATTACGCTTAATTGTTATTTTCTTATGTTAATTCTGTCCATCATAGGCTTTTGAAGTGCACAGGTAGTGGTTTCTGACCATAAGTCTTTTGAGTCTCCCTAATCAACATATGAAATTCCTGTATGCAGCAGTGCAGGACATTCTCATCATTTCCTGCATGCAGCAGTGCAGGACATTCTCATCATTTCCTGTATGCAGCAGTGAAGGACATTCTCATCATTTCCTGTATGCAGCAGTGCAGGACATTCTTATTATTTCCTGTATGCAGCAGTACAGGACATTCTCATCATTTCCTGTATCCAGCAGTGCAGGACATTCTCATCATTTCCTGTATGCAGCAGTGCGGGACATTCTTATCATTTCCTGTATGCAGCAGTGCAGGACATTCTCATTATTTCCTGTATGCAGCAGTGCAGGACATTCTCATCATTTCCTGTATGCAGCAGTATCATTTCCTGTATGCAGCAGTGCGGGACATTCTCATTATTTGCTGTATGCAGCAGTGCAGGACATTCTCATCATTTCCTGTATGCAGCAGTGCGGGACATTCTCATTATTTGCTGTATGCAGCAGTGCAGGACATTCTCATCATTTCCTGTATGCAGCAGTGCAGGACATTCTTATCATTTCCTGTATGCAGCAGTGCAGGACATTCTTATCATTTCCTGTATGCAGCAGTGCAGGACATTCTCATCATTTCCTGTATGCAGCAGTGCAGGACATTCTCATCATTTCCTGTGTGCAGCAGTGCAGGACATTCTCATCATTTCCTGTATCCAGCAGTGCAGGACATTCTCATCATTTCCTGTATGCAGCAGTGCGGGACATTCTTATCATTTCCTGTATGCAGCAGTGCAGGACATTCTCATTATTTCCTGTATGCAGCAGTGCAGGACATTCTCATCATTTCCTGTATGCAGCAGTATCATTTCCTGTATGCAGCAGTGCGGGACATTCTCATTATTTGCTGTATGCAGCAGTGCAGGACATTCTCATCATTTCCTGTATGCAGTGCGGGACATTCTCATTATTTGCTGTATGCAGCAGTGCAGGACATTCTCATCATTTCCTGTATGCAGCAGTGCAGGACATTCTTATCATTTCCTGTATGCAGCAGTGCAGGACATTCTTATCATTTCCTGTATGCAGCAGTGCAGGACATTCTCATCATTTCCTGTATGCAGCAGTGCAGGACATTCTCATCATTTCCTGTGTGCAGCAGTGCAGGACATTCTCATCATTTTCTGTATGCAGCAGTGCGGGACATTCTCATTATTTGCTGTATGCAGCAGTGCAGGACATTCTTATCATTTCCTGTATGCAGCAGTGCAGGACATTCTTATCATTTCCTGTGTGCAGCAGTGCAGGACATTCTCATTATTTCCTGTATGCAGCAGTGCAGGACATTCTCATCATTTCCTGTATGCAGCAGTGCAGGACATTCTCATCATTTCCTGTATGCAGCAGTGCAGGACATTCTCATCATTTCCTGTATGCAGCAGTGCAGGACATTCTCATTATTTGCTGTATGCAGCAGTGCAGGACATTCTCATCATTTCCTGTATGCAGCAGTGCAGGACATTCTTATCATTTCCTGTATGCAGCAGTGCAGGACATTCTTATCATTTCCTGTATGCAGCAGTGCAGGACATTCTCATCATTTCCTGTATGCAGCAGTGCAGGACATTCTCATCATTTCCTGTGTGCAGCAGTGCAGGACATTCTCATCATTTCCTGTATGCAGCAGTGCAGGACATTCTTATCATTTCCTGTATGCAGCAGTGCAGGACATTCTTATCATTTCCTGTATGCAGCAGTGCAGGACATTCTTATCATTTCCTGTATGCAGCAGTGCAGGACATTCTTATCATTTCCTGTATGCAGCAGTGCAGGACATTCTCATCATTTCCTGTATGCAGCAGTGCAGGACATTCTCATCATTTCCTGTATGCAGCAGTGCAGGACATTCTCATCATTTCCTGTATGCAGCAGTGCGGGACATTCTCATTATTTGCTGTATGCAGCAGTGCAGGACATTCTTATCATTTCCTGTATGCAGCAGTGCAGGACATTCTTATCATTTCCTGTGTGCAGCAGTGCAGGACATTCTCATTATTTCCTGTATGCAGCAGTGCAGGACATTCTCATCATTTCCTGTATGCAGCAGTGCAGGACATTCTCATCATTTCCTGTATGCAGCAGTGCAGGACATTCTCATCATTTCCTTTATGCAGCAGTGCAGGACATTCTTATCATTTCCTGTATGCAGCAGTGCAGGACATTCTCATCATTTCCTGTATGCAGCAGTGCAGGACATTCTCATCATTTCCTGTATGCAGCAGTGCGGGACATTCTCATTATTTGCTGTATGCAGCAGTGCAGGACATTCTCATCATTTCCTTTATGCAGCAGTGCAGGACATTCTTATCATTTCCTGTATGCAGCAGTGCAGGACATTCTCATCATTTCCTGTATGCAGCAGTGCAGGACATTCTCATCATTTCCTGTATGCAGCAGTGCAGGACATTCTTATCATTTCCTGTATGCAGCAGTGCAGGACATTCTCATCATTTCCTGTATGCAGCAGTGCAGGACATTCTTATCATTTCCTGTATGCAGCAGTGCAGGACATTCTCATCATTTCCTGTATGCAGCAGTGCAGGACATTCTCATCATTTCCTGTATGCAGCAGTGCAGGACATTCTTATCATTTCCTGTATGCAGCAGTGCAGGACATTCTTATCATTTCCTTTATGCAGCAGTGCAGGACATTCTCATCATTTCCTGTATGCAGCAGTGCAGGACATTCTTATCATTTCCTGTATGCAGCAGTGCAGGACATTCTTATCATTTCCTGTATGCAGCAGTGCGGGACATTCTCATCATTTCCTGTATGCAGCAGTGCAGGACATTCTCATCATTTCCTGTGTGCAGCAGTGCAGGACATTCTCATCATTTCCTGTATGCAGCAGTGCAGGACATTCTTATCATTTCCTGTATGCAGCAGTGCAGGACATTCTTATCATTTCCTGTATGCAGCAGTGCAGGACATTCTTATCATTTCCTGTATGCAGCAGTGCAGGACATTCTTATCATTTCCTGTATGCAGCAGTGCAGGACATTCTCATCATTTCCTGTATGCAGCAGTGCAGGACATTCTTATCATTTCCTGTATGCAGCAGTGCAGGACATTCTCATCATTTCCTGTATGCAGCAGTGCAGGACATTCTTATCATTTCCTGTATGCAGCAGTGCAGGACATTCTTATCATATCCTGTATGCAGCAGTGCAGGACATTCTCATCATTTTCTGTATGCAGCAGTGCGGGACATTCTCATTATTTGCTGTATGCAGCAGTGCAGGACATTCTTATCATTTCCTGTATGCAGCAGTGCAGGACATTCTTATCATTTCCTGTGTGCAGCAGTGCAGGACATTCTCATTATTTCCTGTATGCAGCAGTGCAGGACATTCTCATCATTTCCTGTATGCAGCAGTGCAGGACATTCTCATCATTTCCTGTATGCAGCAGTGCAGGACATTCTCATCATTTCCTGTATGCAGCAGTGCGGGACATTCTCATTATTTGCTGTATGCAGCAGTGCAGGACATTCTCATCATTTCCTGTATGCAGCAGTGCAGGACATTCTTATCATTTCCTGTATGCAGCAGTGCAGGACATTCTTATCATTTCCTGTATGCAGCAGTGCAGGACATTCTCATCATTTCCTGTATGCAGCAGTGCAGGACATTCTCATCATTTCCTGTGTGCAGCAGTGCAGGACATTCTCATCATTTCCTGTATGCAGCAGTGCAGGACATTCTTATCATTTCCTGTATGCAGCAGTGCAGGACATTCTTATCATTTCCTGTATGCAGCAGTGCAGGACATTCTTATCATTTCCTGTATGCAGCAGTGCAGGACATTCTTATCATTTCCTGTATGCAGCAGTGCAGGACATTCTCATCATTTCCTGTATGCAGCAGTGCAGGACATTCTCATCATTTCCTGTATGCAGCAGTGCAGGACATTCTCATCATTTCCTGTATGCAGCAGTGCGGAACATTCTCATTATTTGCTGTATGCAGCAGTGCAGGACATTCTCATCATTTCCTGTATGCAGCAGTGCAGGACATTCTTATCATTTCCTGTATGCAGCAGTGCAGGACATTCTTATCATTTCCTGTATGCAGCAGTGTAGGACATTCTCATCATTTCCTGTATGCAGCAGTGCAGGACATTCTCATCATTTCCTGTGTGCAGCAGTGTAGGACATTCTCATCATTTCCTGTATGCAGCAGTGCAGGACATTCTTATCATTTCCTGTATGCAGCAGTGCAGGACATTCTTATCATTTCCTGTATGCAGCAGTGCAGGACATTCTTATCATTTCCTGTATGCAGCAGTGCAGGATATTCTTATCATTTCCTGTATGCAGCAGTGCAGGACATTCTCATCATTTCCTGTATGCAGCAGTGCAGGACATTCTTATCATTTCCTGTATGCAGCAGTGCAGGACATTCTCATCATTTCCTGTATGCAGCAGTGCAGGACATTCTTATCATTTACTGTATGCAGCAGTGCAGGACATTCTTATAATATCCTGTATGCAGCAGTGCAGGACATTCTCATCATTTCCTGTATGCAGCAGTGCGGGACATTCTCATTATTTGCTGTATGCAGCAGTGCAGGACATTCTTATCATTTCCTGTATGCAGCAGTGCAGGACATTCTTATCATTTCCTGTGTGCAGCAGTGCAGGACATTCTCATTATTTCCTGTATGCAGCAGTGCAGGGACATTCTCATCATTTCCTGTATGCAGCAGTGCAGGACATTCTCATCATTTCTGTATGCAGCAGTGCAGGACATTCTCATCATTTCCTTTATGCAGCAGTGCAGGACATTCTTATCATTTCCTGTATGCAGCAGTGCAGGACATTCTCATCATTTCCTGTATGCAGCAGTGCAGGACATTCTCATCATTTCCTGTATGCAGCAGTGCGGGACATTCTCATTATTTGCTGTATGCAGCAGTGCAGGACATTCTCATTATTTCCTTTATGCAGCAGTGCAGGACATTCTTATCATTTCCTGTATGCAGCAGCGCAGGACATTTTCATCATTTTCAGAATTTAAAGGATGCATCAAGTTAAATATTTTAGCTTGGTATATGATACAGAATTAAAAACTAAACCAATTACCAAAAACCCTGCATCATAAAATCTTATTCCATTATCAGGTTATCCAAGTTGTATAACATCTCGCTGCTATTTTATGTAAGTTTATGTTGAAATCATGCCAATAAAATGATGACATAATTTGCCGTACGGGCTATAGCATCCTTAATATATCTCTTGGAATGTTTCTCTTTGAATTGTATTATTCTACGATTTTCAAAATACAGTTAGGAAAACAAAAGCTCTGCAGCCGAGGGGAATCAAAGGTTGTATTAGAGAGTACAATTAAAGATATTTGTCAACAAAAGTTAATTAGGCCTAATACTCAAAATTATGCTAACAAAAAACATTTCACTTGTATTTCACTTTTTTAGGCATATACCAGGGAAAGCACACGTAAGTCACAACAATGAATAAACATGGTAAATCATTCTTTCTTAGATTATGATATAATAACAAATCATTTAAGCATTAATTACCTTTTCCGAAGAGGTTGATTTTCCCGCCTCATAGACAGCAAGCTTTAGACGTCTTTAAAGTGTATTGATTAAATACAGAAGAACAAATATTCAAAATTTCCCCGCGTCTTTCCTGCATTCATTGACATTTGACATCTTCATCGTGCCCCAATGTAATCTCGTTCAATTTATGTTAAAGGGGCACTACACCGAAAAGTGAGGCGTAATTTTCCATAGACTCACAAATATTTTGCAATTTAAGCTTTTTGATCCTTGTGGAGAGCTCAAACTTCTCTAACAACAATAATTATACTAAGTAAAGTTTTTGAGATTCCTTAGCAATATAAATTTTTCACTTAGGTAAAAAAACAGGTAAAGGAATATTTGAAAATTCACCAAAATGACGCCCTGACATAATGGTCTAGTCCACCTTTAACCGTTCTTTTTTCCCATTTTCTCAAATCTTTTGTCAAAAAGCCCATTTTAAGAATTAAACCAACTGGTCCGCTGCCCACGTTTTGCATCGATTTTGCCATATATTATACGGTAGCCTGGAAAGTTGGTAGCTGCAATATATCACCATATACCTCAGTGTCAGTGCACACACGCTTACACGAATTAGTTGTTGTGTATGTACCTTATAACTTTCCGTAACCTTTGGAGAAGGTAATATATGCTTAATTAATTTGTTAATAGCATATAATCTCAGAAATTCCAATTAATTACCTACCCAATAGTATAAAAATGGCGACTTTTGCCATCATATATACGGGGAAATGTGGTCCTATTGGAAAAGTGCCATTTTCTAAAACTAAAGTGCCCTTCCAGGCCACTTTATTGTCTACAGACAGAGGCGGAATTTTGTATATGATTTGGAAAAGCCACCCCCACCCCCTCCCCTTCCTTCCTTACACACATTTTTCGAAAACTTCCTACAACCCTTGAGCTTTCATTGGACCAAAATATGCAGTGGAACGTGAATGGATTAACAATTCACCATTTTACGGCATTTACAATTTTCATGCCTTACTTTAATTAATTATACATATATTTCCCCAACAGTAAGACAGTGTTTACCAACACTGTTTTTTCTTCAAAACTTATTATAAATACCCCCTCCCTTCCCCCGGAATTATGGCCCTGGCATGAGGCAAATCCAGTTAATAGGGCTATGGACGCCATCCAACAATGCCAGGGACGAAACTCAAGAAGGGGTATTTTTATTACGCCCTGTGAGTCATCTGCACTATAGCAAGTTAAAATTACAAAAATACTATACACATTGGCTATACGCATTGGCTATACGCATTATCTATACTTATTGGTTATACGTATTGGCTATACGCATTGGATGTACGCATTGGATGTACGCATTGGTCTGTTGGCTACACACATGGCTACACACATTGGCTACACACATTAGCTATATGCGTTAGCATATGCAGGTGTAAATGGCTCAGGCTGCCAGGCAGTCAACAGGTCAATCCGTTGGGGAAAACGGAAGAGCGATGACACTTCGACTGTGACGAAATATTCATCTTGAGAATTTATTAAAACCAGGACCTCAAGTCATGTGGGCAGGTGACTATCCCCTCCCACCGCCACCCCCTGCTCCCCCTCCCCACCCCTTCCAAACACACACACTTTCCGACAGAATTCAAATTTTAATTAAAAATCACATAACTTAAGGTTTTGAAACACACCGCCTACAGGAAGATTTTGGAAAGACACTTGGTACGAAATTGAAGATTTTTGCGGATCCCAAGTTGTAGGGGGTTTGGTCCAAACTTCAATATAGTTGGCCCTAAATTGTAACTTTGGTCGGAGAATTGAAGATTTGTAGTCCAAAAGTGAAATTTTGGGCGTAGAAAATATGGAGATTTTTGGTCACATTCCAAGATCTGCTCTTTAGCTGATTAGTCAACGGGACTTGCAGCTTAGAGACCACCCACGGTCATTCCTTTCCAAAATGGCCGTGTATCGTTATGTAATCATGTCTCCCATTAGGAGCTCAGTTATTTACATGTGAGAGTTTACCACGTTTACAACATGTACAAAGGCCGGTCAGCTGCAGTGTGTCACCAAGGAGCTTCTGTAGAAGCTCCTTGGAGTCACCTTATCCTTCAGACTACGGTATTAATAAAAACAGGAATGGAGTTGTGGCAAAAGCTTTAAGAGGCGGATCTTGAAATGCAAAATTGAACGATTTTTTACCCCAAATTGGAGAAATTTGGTCGTTTCATTTAATATTTCTGTTAATTATATTTATGGTTGTGAGTTTTGATTTGCTATGCCCCAATATAACCCCCCCCCCTCCTTCTCCTTACCCCCTTATATAGACACGCCACTGCCATTTCTAAACAGGCATGAGAGGGCAAATTTTCCTGGGAGGGGAGACAATTTGAGCAAAATTGTGGGGTTCATGGGTGAAGCTCTGGTCTGAAGATTTCTTATTTTTGATACCTAAAACTGGCTTAAGATCAACACAAAGTTCTACAATGTATACTTGATGAGAAGAAGACAATTTGAAATTGTCATGTTAAAATCCACTCGTATATTAGGTTACCACTTCTAAAGAGGCAGAGTAGCAGTGTAGAAATAAATTTCCTATATAAATTGAGAAAAATCGGGCGAAATTGTGGGATCCATGGGCGAGGACAGGGGTGGCGGAAGAAATTTGAATCTTCAAAACAAACAAAAATGGTGAAGGAAAACAAATGGGGTTCAGAAGTCATGTTCTGCTTATAACTTAAATCTCAATCTTGTGTTGAATTGACTGAATTCAGATTATAATAGTGACACCACATTCGTATAAAGTCTGTGTGTATTTTCTGAGATTTTGTAACTTAGTTATATAGAGCCTCTAAAGTGGTATAAGTGCTAAAGTGGGCCTATACCTCAACCAGGGATACTGTTGCCTCAACACACAGAAAACTAAAGTGATGCGCTTCAACAATAATGGTGCTTCAGCAGACGTTATGAGGTCACGTGACTTTGTTTACATCGCCTATTTGTCGGACGAATGATCGTCTGCTGCACACTTATTTAGACTGACAAACGCTGCCATGTTGTTATATAAGATTATTTTTGTAAGATAATTATGCCGGAATCTTGCTGTGCCGTTGCTTGCACTAATAGACGTGTGCCGGAGAATAAAAAGACATTTTCTCGATTTTCATCTGATCCTGATCGACGTTCGAAGTGGGTTTCTGCTGTACAACGCAACGTCTTTACACTAGAATTTGCAGTGAGCACTTTATGCCAGGTATGTAGGCTTTTTCTAGGCATAATGAACAATTAGATGGCGTTCACGTAAAAGTTACTCTTCGTATACCCGGTGAATATATGAAACGTTAGGAAAATATGAAGTAAAATCGCCGCCACGAACAAAAAAAATAAATTTCGCTGAACTGGTACTGATAGGTAGGTAGGCAGTATGTTAGTTGTACGTGTGATGAGCCTGAGCTGTGTGAAGACACGCAACGACGCTTCCCCGACAAAATGGCTTCCAGATGAGTTAAGAGTCACGAGATGAAATCCCTCTATGTGAATGGCAACCCCATTAAGCTCAACAACACTGACTTGAAGGAAGTTACCTCATTCACTTACCTGGGAAGTGTTGTAAATACTGCAGGGGGCACTGATGATGTTGAAGTTAGAATTGGTAAAGCCAGAGCAGCATCAATTAGCCTACACTCACAAATATCTGAAGTCAAGAAATATCTCCAAGGCCACCAAGTTCAGAATGTTGAATTCCAACTTCAGAAATGTTCTATTGAAGCCTAGTGGATCACTAAAGCTACCACAATGAAGGTACACACTTTTACCAATCGCTGCCTGCGTAGAATACTTATGATTTACTGGCCAGACACCATAAGCAACAATAAAGTATGGGAAGAGACAGGCCAAGACCCAGTGGAACTACAGATCAAAAACAGGAAATGGACTTGGATTGGCCACACACGACGAAAACCTGACAACAGTATAACACGTCATGCACTGAATTGGAACCCACTGGGAAAAAACAGGGCAGGCCCAAAAATACCTGCAGGCGGGACACTGCAAAGGAAATGACCAAGGTGGGCTACAACTGGCAACAGCTGAGAGTGCTGGCCCAAGACAGACAATAATGGAAGGTTTCATCCGTGGCCTATATTCCGGCATGGAGTGAGAAGGCTTAAGGAAGGGATTTATATAGGAATTATATAGGAATACTTCTTTCAACTCAATATGTTGTATAATATACCTTTTTTCTTTCTTTCTGTTTTGAAGGATTAATTCGAGGGTTGTTTAGCATATATGAAAGAAAACTTTAAGAGAATCAAAGTGGTGAAGAAACTACTTAAATATTGAAGGTATTCAAGTTTAAAGTAATGTCTTATCCACGTAGAAATGACTTGTGCAGTGAGTCTACTACGGAAGGTTGGCGCCATCATCCTCACATTCTTAACAATTGTTAAGGTATATTAAAGAAATTGTATTACCTCATCACCCACGTATGTGGGGATGAGATATTGTAGTCACTTTGCTGTTAGGCAAAGAACTGCGTGTACCTCCTACACACTACACGTCCATATTGGGGAAGCTGGCGGGGGCCCACCAGGTGGTCTCATATGATGACCTCATATTAGGGCTGAGGGTCATAAATGTTTGGAACGGGACAAAATTTGGTGATTTTTGCGTCGAGTCTTGTTCGCGTGATTCACACTACCTTTCAGAGTACTAAAATGTCCACACTGATCTGCTGATTTTTAAAAATGGATAGCGCCACAAATTCTTAACACAATTACCCGCTGATTCGCCGCGAGTCCTTAAATGTTTAGTAAAACTGAAAATTATGTAACACATACAGACACACATACAGAAGTCCTTAGATGAATAGATGTATCAGATCTTGTGAATCTTTTAATCTTACTTATCAAATCGGAAGCAGAAAGTAATTGTAAATGGAGAATTTTCAGTGAGGCACCCATAGATTTCTGTGTTCCTCAAGATTCCTGCTGTGGCCCTGTGCTTTTTACCATATATGCTTCATCAATTTCAGCATTGTACAAAACCATGCTCCAAACGTTGCAGGATATGCAGACGATCATAGATTGATGCTAAATTTCAAGATCACGGATAGCATATCCGAGATGAGGGCGATTGAGACAATGGAACGATGCGTTGAAGATGTAAGAAAATGGATGGTACTGAACAAACTAAAAATGGACGATGAGAAAACAGAGGTTATTATCTTTGGTACATGTCAACAGCTCAAAAGAAAAACTAACTACTCGGACTGTCAGTGTTGGTGGTACATCAGTATTAGCTGTTAACTTTGTGCGTGACTTAGATGTGCAGTTTGATTGCAACCTAGATATGAAAACCCATGTAATGAAAAGATATAGATTAGCATTTATCAATCTTTACAATATAAAGATAATAAGGCCTATGCTAACTAACGAATCAGCTGAATCCCTTGTGCATGCATTAGCCCATTCCCACATTGATTATTGTAACTCTCTCCTTGCTGGTATACCAAGCATTTTAATTCAATCCATTCAACGTATTCAAAATTTTGTTGCACGGATAGTAACAAAGGCTAAGAAAAAGCAAAACACTGAGCTACAAAACGGTCAGTTTAATTTTTGACAGATTCTAATTAGATATTTACTTCTCCCATGTTTTTTTTTTAATTTTTCATATATTTTAATGGCAATTTAGCGCTCAAGCTGATTCTATATCACGTCCATTAAACCTTTATATATATACGAAAAAAGTTTCAGAGAAGCGATAATATTGGAAAAGATAATAATGAAATAAGAAAGACATCTTCAGTATCTATAATCACATTTTGGAGAGCTAACCTTGCTCTAATTCACAATAATTCGTCGATCAATTAAAGAAGGGCACTTAATAATAACCTTTCATTATAACCGATTCTTTGTATCGGGGTGAAAAGTTGAATGTTAGCGTAGCTTCAATTTAAAATAAAACAAATCCAGTTATAGGTGTTTTAGGATAGGCAGTAGCTAAAACCTAAGCGTTCTGGTCCAGAAATCTCAAGAATTTCCCAAGCGTTTTGGTCCGAGCAGTGGCTTAGCCAGGATTTTCATATTGGGGGCCGGAGAATTAAATAGAACGGACAAGATTTTAGTGGTGTAGTTGAGGAGACACCGAAGGTGTCATTTCGAGCAAGGGTGTCATTCGACTTGTGGGCGTGGGGTTCAGGGGCCAGCTTAGGGGCCCCTGGTGGGGTCCAGGGGCGAAGTCCCGGTAGGGATCCAGAACCGAAGCCCCCGCTAGTTCTCGCAAAATTGACATTTCAGGGGCAAAAAATTATGTCATAATGCATAGTAAAAAGGTGTATTATACAAGTCAAAATTCATTTGAAAGAGAGCTATAATACACCATATACAAAACACAAAATCAAAGTGCAAAGCGCTCGACTTGTCGGCGTGGGGTCCAGGGTCCCGATTAAGGGCCCATAGTGGGGTCCAGGGTGAAGCTCCGGTAGGGGTCCAAGAGGCGAAGCCCCCGGAAACTATCGCAAAATGGACATTTCAAGGGCAAAAATGTATGTCACAACGCATAGTAAGAAGGTGTATTATACAAGTCAAAATTCATGTCAAAGAAAGCTCATATATGTACAAAACACAAAATCATGAAAACGCATAATGTGGAAATATAATGTTTTATTGTTTACGTTTGTACATGGTTATGTTTATCGTCACTCTTTGAAAAATATGGGTTGTCTTAAAGAAAGGTTTTTAATAATTTACTACAAACTTGTGTAAATGTTGTCAAACTTTTAAAATGAGCCTATTCTGTGCCACCTTCCCCCCGACACCCACTTCTTCCTCCCCCCCTCTCTCTCTTACTGTATCTTAGTTCATGTATCTAAATACAAAATCGCACGAATGTTTAATATCTTATTACCGAAGAACCTTTTTCTGAGAAAAAGCCCTTTTGAAATCTAAAAACATAATAAGCACCTGGATGTCAAAGCTTGTTGAACCGACGGCACTAATCTGGACCGACGGATTAAAATATTGGGGGGTTGGGGGGGGGGACGATCGCCCCTCACCCCTCTGGGTAAGGGGGGCGAGATTTGCCTACCGAAAGTAAGAGGGGGAGTCTTATAAGGGGGGTGGGAAGTATCACATAATCACGTTAAGTTACAACAAAAATCATACAAAATTATACATTTGGAAAATTTGGCGGTGGGAGCCCCTTGCTCACCAGAATGCCCGCCACAGGGCACGTATCCCCGGAGCCAAGGGACACTTTCTCCCACTTTCTAACAACTTTAAATAAAAAGTGCCCTCAGTTGCTGTGCCCACCCCCTCCCCCCTTTTCTTCCTCCCCTTCTTCTCCCCCGAGATCCTACCGACACCAATGGAAACAACTGATTAATGTTTAAAGTTGTATGGACGTGAATCGACAATTTTTTAGATTGCACAGCAAAACCTATCAATTTTGAATGAAATATAAACAGATAGGCCTATAGGGTCCGTGGAGGGGACAATTTTTCGAATATGTTTTTTCATATTTTCATTCTGCCTGAAAGTGAGGTGAGTTGGAACCCCTAGCTGTTCCCCAGGATTACATTTTATAAAAGCAAGACCTCAAAATGCTGTAAAGTAATCGATTTTCAACCGATCTGGATTAATTTTGTTTTGCAATTTTTATGGTTTAGTGTATTTTCTTGCAAGTTCAAGTAACTGCCCTTTAGCAAACCTGATGATATTCAGCTCGGATTAGCAGCTACGTACACAATTACAAGGGAAAAACTTATCACAAAATGCGTGAAAATGGTTTTAGGAAAGGATAATTGCTATTAATCTTTAATCAGAAGACCCAGCAAAGGCAATTAAAGGAAAGGTATCGTCCCATGAATAAAGTCAAAAAGTAAACGTCACTGTGCCGGTAACGTCACTTCCGGTTGTCAACTTTCCTTATTGATTGCGAGAAATTCGTGATGTATCAATAACACATATAGGCCTCTTATGTCAGTATATAGTGTGTAATCGATAATATAGCATACTTCAACAGGGAAAATTTAAAGCCGAAAGTGACGTTACAAGATCGGCGACGTTCACTTCTGAATATATTTATGGGACAATACCTTTCCTTTAACAGTTTAATACATAATTAGGTCTGAGTTGGCTGTAATGACAAAAAATATAATGAAAATAATGCAATTTTGAGATGCAGGATATTCTGTAAGTTTATCCTTCGATATAAGGAACTGTAATACCCTGGTGTATAATAATTCGATTTGTTTCAAAGGAATATTAGATTGAGTGAGCAAGTATTGGTGTTCATTTGCGTTGAAGTTGTTTTTGGATCTATTGAAATAAATTGGTCTATAGGCTATGCAAGGTTTTTGTATTCACTGCAGGGTACAATACAATACGTTTGATTTCACCCAATGGGTACAAACCTTCTCAAGGAAGGGGCGTGGTCTCTACAGGCTAGGCTCGATTCAGGTGCATGGGTCCCCTGTGCATTCTCTTGCTGCCCAGTGGCGTAGCTAGATTTTTATGCAAGGGCCCAAATCCTTTAAAAAAAAATCCGAATCCAACGTAACCCCCCCCCCCCTCCCCCCTATCTTTAATCTCTGTTACCAGAAATCTTAAAGGAAAAGTAGGTCAACTTGAGGGAAAACTTTGGAAATTTTAAGGGAAAAGTCGAATATTTTGAGGAACAACGTTGAATACTTTGAGCAAAGCCTTTGAAAATATTGAGAAAGTCAGATATTTTGAGAAAAAACTTAAGAGATTTTTTGGAAAATGTCGGATATTTTAATCAAAACTTTCATGAATATTGAGAAATTTAAAGTCAGATAATTTGAGGAAAATCAAAATTTTCAGGAAAATAGTCAAATATATTCAAAAAAATTTTTAGGAAAATTCAAAATTTTGAGAAAAATCTTGGGATATTTTGAGGAAAACCGTCGAAAATATTGAGAAAGTCAGATATTTTGAGGAAAAAATACATTTTCAAGAAAAAATCATCAGATATCTCAAAAAACTTTGAATATTTTAAGCAAAACCGTCGCCGAAAATGTTAAGAAAGTAAGATATTTTGAGGAAATCCTCGAAGATATTGAGAAAATCCTCGAAGATATTGAGGAAAACCTTCGGTAAGTTTGAGGAAATTTGCTAACACTACACTCTTAATACTCTGTGTCGAAATTTAAACCTGGATCGGGGTCCGAGGGGCACCTCCATCTCGGCATCAACCCCGTCACTCTTGGCATCTTCATATTATATATATATATATATATATATATATATATATATATATATATATATATATATATATATATATATATATATATATATATATATATATATATATATATATATATATATATATATATATATATA
>JAIGNY010000948.1:1427500-1480000 GCA_020152595.1 Chiridota heheva
TGCCTTCCTTTTATTTTTGCGAGGTTTTATGACGTTTCAGCCCTCTTAAATGCACAAGTGCTACTTTCTGTCTGTCAGCAATAAGTCTGACGTGCCATTAATATATTATTAATTAGTCAAGGTTAATTGTCAAGAAATGTTTTAAAAGTTGCATGAAACTGAGGGCGCCTGCGTAGAATGATTGAACCTTTGGATTGTTGGATATGCATGCATCATTTCTTTTTATTTAAGTTGCATGACCTTTCAGCCTTTTTCAATTAATAATTGCTACTTTATGCAGTCTGTGCAAAAAGTCTCACGTATTCATATACATCTGTCGACATACTTCTTGGAACGAAACTCGGAGTACCAATTGCTTCTTTTTAAAACTTAAAACGAATTCTTGAGAGTGGTAACATAATCAAATGTCAATTACGTAAAACGATGTTATGAACCGTCGAAAAAGAAGTCGAACACTAAAAATTAATTTTTAAAATTTTGAAGATAAAGATTAAATATGAAATTTGCATATCTGAATCTGAATAGGTTAAGTGAGTCGGCAAAAATCCTTCTAGAGGACATGAACGCCAACCGAGCGTTCAAACAAAGATACTTGAGAATACTCATGACTTCTGAGGGCGCCTGGGTACAATTGTTGAACCTTTAAACTGTTGGACATGAAGTTTAGATAACTGCCATCGTTTCTTTTAAGTGATATGACCTTTCAGCTTTTTTCTGTCTGAGCAAAAAATAACTATGTAATTGCTCAGCCCATCGATAACTGAATTTTTGCCTCGATTTGATGTATTTTAGCGAAGTACGACTTTCCGTCTCACTTTCTTGTCTGATCAAAATGTCTTACGTAGACCTATTCATTTACATCACGTCCGTTTCACGTACATACTGACGTAACGCAAAAACACCTTTAAAGAATGAATTATATGCAATCATCATTCTTGGTAACTGATATTAAAGGAATATTCCCATATATATAAGAGAGGACTATTAAAGAAATAATTTGGTGATAAAATCATGTTGATATCTTTTTGCGTTAAGGGTTTTTGCACTTCAACACACTCGTGCAATCTTTAAAGTGCAGTAACTCCTAACCGGAAAGGATATAAACATGATTTTTACATCAATTTGTTTCTTTCTAGTTCTCTATATCATGTATGAAAATGTAAATTTACTGAAATATTCATTAAAAAGTATCTCAGTGAAGTTGTATTTCCAGGGAGGTGCCTTGTTCTGCTTGGTATGGCCTGTTGCATTCACAGGTTGCTGTGTATACTTGCCACAAGCAGACAAGCAAATATCTTACTATATTCATTGACACCGGTCTTTTTTAAAGGTCTATGGACAGTACCTAAGTTTTCAATTCAATCATGTACCGAAAAGAGCATTAAGTTATAAGTTTATTAAGTCTTTAAATTTTGAAAATAGCATGTCTCTGAGTTTTTAAGTAATGAGTAATCCAACATTTGATTTTTTGATATATTAAAAAAAAATGCAGAACAAAATTATAAAGACGCCCATAGTTTGTAAAGAACTTATCAATGTTGACTTTGAATTATTATTATTTGTTATATATATATATATATTGAAGAATTGTGATGCATGAACAGGAGAAATCCTTAAAATACTTTTGCTTTTATTTCTATTTCCTCCCTTAATTTCAAACCTTGAAAATATTTAATATGCCTTCTCCAGCTTGAGACTATGCCCCGTTCATACATCACAATAATAACACAAACATTTGCATTGTTACAAAAATATTTTTAAAAAGCTTGAAAATGGCCAATTTTTAACCGATTTTGGTGAATTTTTTTGGCTTGCTTCATGCGTTTTTAGTGGATTTTAAATCAATATAATTAATGTTGCCGCTACCTGTCGATATACCTTTAATCATGTTAAGCTTTAAAAGATGAATTTAATCAAAATGCCTCTTTCTTTTAATAAAGTTGCATGGCATTCGGCAATCACAGTTTGTTATTTATACTTTTATTCAACCTTGGAAAATAAACTAAACAATTTTTTTTTCTTCATTTGAGTGAAGTTGTATGACCTTTCGAAATCAGTGTGCTATATACCCAACATAAATATAATTGTCAACTGAATTAGTTTAGTGGTCAATTAAGTTTAGCTGATATGAAAGAGGACTACAAAGGAAACAAAATGGTGAAGAAACTATTAAAAAATCTTGTTAAGGAGATTTAGTTTTGAATCTTATGTGGAAAGTGACTGAAATCAGACTAGTTGTAATGTTACATCCTCAGATTCCTCATGATCTTTATGTATTCTTATCATATTTTCTCGTTATTTTGTGGCATAAAAACCATAGGATATTTTAGGAAAGTAGCAAAATATAATCTAGTTAGGGTAATTATAATTTACCACCTGATGAAAGTTTGAGGAAAAATAATTTCACTTTTAAAGATGTAAAATAAATTGTCTTTAAAATATATATAAAGGTTTGAATAATCTGATGATCTTCCATACTGCGACACTTACTACATCAGTCACTTCTACATAGACAAACCAGAACTTTAAACTTAGATATCTCCTTAACGGAAAAAGAAATAGAGGGATTTATCACGTGACTCGTAATTCCACTGGAAGACATTTTGCAAGAGAGGGCATTTCACGCGTCTTCACACAGCTCAGTCACATTACACGTACAACATACATACTACATGCTAATCTACCAGTACCAGTTCAGCGAATTTTACTACTTGCACTTTTTTGACCATTTCCGATTTTACTTCATATTTTCTTTAAGTTTGATATATTTACTGGGTATATGAAGAATAAGTTTAAAATTAATAAAAGCTGATTGTTCATTTTACTTGGACAAGCCTGAAAACCTGATACAAAGTGCTCGTTGCAAATTCTACTGTGAACTGTAGGTTGAAAACAGTCTTGTCGTACAGCAGAAACCCAAATCGAACATCGATCAGAATCAGATGGAAATAGAGGAAACTTCTTTTTATTCCCTGGCACAATTTACTAGTGCAACCGACAGTACAGCAAGATTCCCGGTATATTTATCTTACAAAAATAATATTATATGCAAATGTATGTAAATCTAATTAAGTGTGCAGCAAACAACAGTGTGCCCGTCAAAATGGCGATGTAAACAAAGGCATGATTGAAAGTAGTTCCTCCACTTAAGTCTGTTTTGTTTCTTTTTAAGTTCTCTTTCATAGAGAATTAATAGATTTCTGATCTACTACTTTGGTGAGTTCCATCAGCAACCACACGTAGGTGGATGACAAATGACATTCCCAGATGTGATTGCTAGAGACACAAGGCTCCCAATTCCAAGAACTCAGCATATCTATGTCAGACAGGAGGCACCTGGCAGGATGTTGTCAAAGGTATTTTGGCTGCGGCTGATGGGTAGGATGTTGTTAAAGGTATTTCGGCTGCAACCGAAGGGTAAGGTAAAGGTATGGGGACAGGAGAAGTTTAGATGTTGCAGGAAGGAGAGGATTACAGGTCCATAAACCAGCAGCTGCCTAAGAAGGGGGAGAGGGATATTAGGGGCTTAGGCCCATTTTCTCTCCCCCTCCCCAAACAAATGTTCCTGAGCCCCCACCGAATTTTGTCAAAGACATAATTAAGATTAAATGAAATACCAAAATATTCAAAAAAGATCAGATTTTCTATTTGTATCGAGTAAATTATCATATTTTTGTATCAAAATTATCCAGTTAGCTTGAAAAATCCACAATTTGGGGCAAAACATCTTCAACTTTAGACCAAAACCTTAACCCTTACTCTACCAGCACTATTTTGAAAACACGTTTGGGAGGCGGAGTAAAAGGTGGTGCATCAAAAACGGCGGTAATATCTCCGCGTGGTAGAGTAAGGGTTAAGCTCAGGCTGACCATTGGAAGTTCCTGTCTTCCGAGCAGCATCGGCAGGCTCATTTCACTTGAATGACCCGGCGGGCTCATTTCACTTGAATGAACCGGCGGGCTCATTTTACTTGAATGACCCGGCGGGCTCATTTCACTTCAATGACCCGGCGGGCTGCGGATGATGATGCATATATTTTTGAGTTGGCACACTCTCCAAGGGTAAATTAACCCTCACTCTACCAGCAAAACTTGCTTGTGAGGTGGAGTTGAAGGTGGTGCATCGAAAACGGTGATAATATCGCCGCGTGGTAGGGTAAGGGTTAAGGTTTGCACCATGAATCTTGAACTGTCGACCCAAAATCATCAATTGTAGAAAAATCAATTCTAGTTTAGGGTCAAATGTCTTCAGGTTTGGACTAAAATCTCAAAGTTAGGACCATAAACCTTCAAGATTAGACCAAGATAGGGAAGTGATCATCCTTATATATTCTAAGGAGGCCTCCCCCACCCCCCACACCTCCCCACCAAAAAAAAAAAAAAAAAAAAAAAAAGCTAGACACACCCTGCCATAGGCCTTCAAGATACATATCAAAAACAACAATCCAGACATCCAAGTATGATTGTACAGAATTTATTTTTCCTCTCATTTTGCCACACACACACAAAAAAAATCATTTAAACAAAACAGTAAAAAGTAACAAAAAAATATATTGTCCAAACTCATAAAACAAGATATGAAATTAAATCAACTTCTTCATTTGCATATGAGAGATCTCACCACAACACATCATTTGCATATGGGAGATCTCACCACAACACATCATTTGCATATGAGAGATCTCACCACAACACATCATTTGCATATGAGAGATCTTACCACAACACAGACTGATACTGAAATTAATCATCAGAGCTTAAAAGTCTCATTTATTACTTTCTACAATTAATGACTTACATAGGTGAACATGTCCAAAAAATTCTGGAGAGCAACACAGAAAATTCTTGAATTTCTTATCCTTCCTAATATGCAAATTCGAATCCTCATTTGTTCGCTTTCAAATAGCTATTACCGTATTCGACGTATTAATTACACCCCTACTCTAATACGCGCCCAACCAACATTTTTTGACTAATAACAATTTATTTGATTAATTTGAAGGCTTAGAATAAGTTTTTATACATTGTTTGTTTATTTTACGTCTGACGCTGACGATGTTGTTTTTGTAATGGTTATTGTGGAGCTAGTATAGAGCCAGTTGACACAATGCAGTTCGAATAGAACTAAACACAACCCCGGATTAGGGCTGCGCTTGTTGGGAAAAAAGTTTGAGCCTAAAAAGTGGCCCAATTATATTTTCATACGCGCTTATTACGTCGACTACGGTATTTGTAAAAAATGATATATATAGTTATTATAGACAATAAATTGTTTTAAAACACACTTTATCGATCTTACTTTTCCTCTTAAAAAATCCCTGTTGAATTTTTGCAAGTTTTTATGAATACTTTGCTAAAGAAGTATGCAAAAGTTTTTACTTAAATGTAAGAACTAGGAAATTTTGTAATTTCGGAGAAAAAAATGGTTTATAAAAGTCTCTATTGGAAAACCACGATGCTATTCAAATTTTGCCCATTGGGAAAAATATCCAGTTGTATTTATTTTCAAAATTTAGCCGTACATGTACACTCCAAGAACAACATATTGATATAGACAAAATACTTGAGTACTTTCACAAAAAAGGTGCCCTTTTCAACGCCAGCAATGGCGGTGGGTACTGCTGTCATCTTCGCTCCTCTGCAAACCTAAAATTTTGTTTTGAAAACTTGACAGCCTAACTATAGCTAAACACTAATATGAAAAATAAAATGTGCATGAAAAACATAGCGATGGAATAATGAACTAATGGGAGACTACACACACTAAGGAAGATAATCCAATCAATTCATCTTATTGATCTATCTAATATTTCTAATCAATTAATTTTGAAACTCTCTTCTATCATCGATAATTCTTCATGAGACTTTTAAGAGTTCTTTGTAATGTAATTGCTATCACTGCCAATGAAGATTTTGCAAAGGCCTGTGGATTCATATCGGCAAACTTACTTAAAATTCTCTAAAATATTTTTGAAAGCGAGAGAAAAGCTTTCATCTCATCAAATTTGGAGAGAAAAGAATATATTTAACAGTTTTTTAAAGTTTGAAGCAAATTTCAAATGATATCAAAACATTTAAAACATAACCTGAAATATTCAAAAAGCTGTAGAGGGTCAATTTTCAACCAATTTTGATGAACATTTTGAGAACTTTCATAATTTTAATCCAATGTTGCCTCTAGGTGTTGCATGTCGTATAAATGAATTCATCATGCAATCCACATCACATCCCTTCTTTTAAAAGAGTCAACAAATATCCAAGACAAACACTTGACACCTTTGTGATGAAAAGTTTACCCTAAAAAAAGGAACAAATATATATTCCTCACTTCTCTAAGTAAATTTTCAACATTATATTTGCCCTTGCTATAATTCCACTGCACTTCACTCCTCCGATCTACCTTTTTTTTAAATTCGAAACACGTAATTCCTCATTCTTCAAACTGTCAAAAACTGTTTTCGCACTTTCCTTCATTTGACTTCTACATCTATTTAATTGCCAATTCTCTAAAGTACACACGTAATTCAAATACCTTGCCCTTTTAATAGTTTAAGGAAAAGCCAAACAATTATAACCACATCGTATATATTATACTGCTTCAGATATTTCACTGCTTCAGATATTTCACTGCTTCAATTACCTTTTTCGTGTAGCTTCTCCAAATAAGTATCGGATGAATTTCTTTTGGTTATTACACATGTGACAGTCTGAAATCTATATTCAATTTTCCATCCACCTAGTGGTTGGAACGACATTCGGTTTCTTTTTAAACCTTAACAGATTCTTAAAAGAGGAAACATGATAAAATATCAACTAATGTAAGATGATGTCATGACACGATGAATAAATAGTAAGTACGAGGATTGATTTTTCATTTTTCCTGATAAAAATTGAGCATGTAATTTGCATATTACATTCAAACGATCAATACTTCAGAGATCTCATGAGAGTCTGAGAGGCGCCTCTGGGTGAAATTGTTGAACCGTTGAAAAATTGCCTTCCTTTTATTTTTATGAAGTTGTATGACGTTTCAGCCTTCTTAAATGCACAAGTGCTACTTTCTGTCTGTCAGCAAAAAGTCTGACGTGCCATTAATATATTATTAATTAGCCAAGGTTAATTGTGAAGAAATGTTTTAAAAGTTGCATGACGACTGAGGGCGCCTGCGTAGAATGGTTGAACCTTTGGATTGTTAAATATGCATGCATCATTTCTTTTTATTTAAGTTAAATGACCTTTCAGCCCTTTTCAATTTATAATTGCTACTTTATGCAGTCTGTGCAAAACGTCTCACGTATTCATATACATCTGTCGACATACTTCTTAAAACGAAACTCGGAGTACCAATTGCTTCCTTTTAAAACTTAAAACGAATTCTTGAGAGTTGTAACATAATCAAATGTCAATTACGTAAAACGATGTCATGAACCGTCGAAAAAGAAGTCCAACACCAAAAATTAATTTTTACAATTTTGAAGATAAAGATTGAAAATGAAATTTGCATATTTGAATCTGAATAGGTTAAGTCGGCAAAAATCCTTCTAGAGGACATGAAGATACTTGAGAAAACTCATGACTTCTGAGGGCGCCCGGGTACAATTGTTGAATTTTTGGACTGTTGGACATGAACTTTAGATAACTGCCATCATGATATGACCTTTCAGCTTTTTTCTGTCTGAGCAAAAAATAACTATGTAATTGCTCAGCCCATCGGTTACTGGACTTGAAAATGCCTCAATTTGATGTGTTTTAGCGATGTACGACTTTCCATCTTACTTTCTTGTCTGATCAAAATGTCTTACGTGGACCTATTCATTTACATAACGTCCGTTTTACGTACATACTGACGTAACGCAAAAACACCTTTCAAGAATGAATTATATGCAATCATCATTTTGGTAACTGATATTAAAGGAATATTCCCATATATATAATAGAGGACTTAAGAAATAATTTGGTGATAAAATCATGTTGATATCTTTTTGCGTTAAGGGTTTTTGCATTTCAACACACTCGTGCAATCTTTAAAATGCAGTAACTCCTAACCGGAAAGGATATAAACATGATTTTACATAAATTTTGTTTCTTTCTAGTTCTCTATATCATGTATGAAAATTGTAAATTTACTGAAATATTTATTTATAAGTATCTCAGTGAAGTTGCATATCCAGGGAGGTGCCATGTTCTCCTTGATATGGCCTTTTGCATTCACAGGTTGCTGTGTATACTTGCCACAAGCAGACAAGCAAATGTCTCACTATATTCATTCTTCTTTAAAGGTCTATGGACAAATACCTAAGTTTTCTGTTCAATCATGTACCGAAAAGAGCATTAGATTATGAGTTTAATAGTCTTTAAATTTGAAAATAGCATGTGTTTAAGTTTTCAAGTAATGAGTAATCCAACATTTGATTTTTTGATATACTCAGTAAAAAAAAGCAGAAACAAAATCTAGAGACGCCCATAGTTTGTAAAGAACTTATCAATGTTGACTTTGAATTATTATTCTTTGTTATATATATGTATGGAAGAATTGTGATGCATGAACAGGAATAATCCTCAAAATACTTTTGCTTTTCTTTCTATTTCCTCCCTTAATTTCAAACCTTGAAAATATTTAATATGCCTTCTCCAGCTTGAGACTATGCCCCGTTCATACATCACAATAATAGCACAAACATTTGCATTGTTACAAAAATATTTTTAAAAAGCTTGAAAATGGCCAATTTTTAATCGATTTTGGTAAACATTTTTGGCTTTCTCCATGCGTTTTTAGTGGATTTTAAATCAATATAGTTAATGTTGCCGCTACCTGTCGATATACCTTTAATCATGTTAACCTTCAAAAGATGAATTTAATCAAAATGCCTCTTTCTTTTAATGAAGTTGCATGGCATTCGGCAATCACAGTTTCTTATTTATACTTTTATTCAACCTTGGAAAATGATTTTTTTCTTTTTTTCTTTTTCCTTTTAATGAAGTTGTATGACCTTTCGAAATCAGTGTGCTATATACCCAACATAAATATAATTGTCAACTGAATTAGTTTAGTGGTCAATTAAGTTTAACTGATATGAAAAAGGACTTCAAAAGAAACAAAATGGTGAAGAAACTATTCAAAAATCTTGTTCAGGAGATTCAGTTTTGCATCTTTTGTGGTAAGCGACTGAAATCAGACAAGTTGTGGCGTCACATCCTCAGATTTCTAAGTCTTTAAGCATTCTTATCTTATTTTTTCCTGCTATTTTGTGGCTTAAAAACCATTGGATATTTTAGGAAAGTAGCAAAATATAATCTAGTTAGGGTAATTATAGTTTACCACCTGATGAAATTTTGAGGAAAAATAATTTAGCTTTTAAAGATGTAAAATAAATTGTCTTTAAAATACATATAAAGGTTTGAATAATCTGATGATCTTCCATACTGCTACATTTACTACATCAGTCACTTCTACATAGACAAACCAGAACTTTAAACTTAAATATCTCCTTAACGGAAAAAGAAATAGAGGGATTTATCACGTGACTAGTAATTCCACTGGAAGACATTTTGCAAGAGAGGGCATTGTTGCATTTCACGCGTCTTCACACAGCTGTCACATTACACGTACAACACACATACTACATGTTAATCTACCAGTACCAGTTCAGCGAGTTTTACTACTTGCACTTTTTTGATCACTTTCGATTTTACTTCATATTTTCTTTAAGTTTGATATATTCACCAGGTATATGAAGAATAAGTTTAACGTTAACAAAAGCTGATTGTTCATTTTACTCGGACAAGCCTGAAAACCTGATACAAAGTGCTCGTTGCATATTTTAACTGTGTACTGTAGGTTGAAAACAGTCTTGTCGTACAGCAGAAACCCAATTCGAACATCGATCAGGATCAGATGGAAATCGGGGAAACTTATTATTATTCCCTGGTACAATTTACTAGTGCAACCGACAGTACAGCAAGATTCCCGGCATATTTATCTTACAAAAATAATATAATATGCAAATGTATGTAAATCTAATTAAGTGTACAGCAGACGACAGTGTTTCCGTCCTCCAAAAAGGCAATGCAAACAAAGGCATGATTGGAAGTAGTTCCGCCACTTAAGTCTGTTGTGTTTCTTTTTAAGTTCTCTCAATAGATTTCTGACCTACTACTTTGGTGAGTTCCATCAGCCACCACACGTAGGTGGATGACAAATGACATTCCTAGATGTGATTGCTAGAGACACAAGGCTCCCAATTCCAAGAACTCAGCATATCTATGTCAGACAGGAGGCACCTGGCGAATGTCAAAGGTATTTTGGCTGCGGCTGAAGGGTAGGCTGTTGTCAAAGGTATTTTGGCTGCAGCCGAAGAAAAAGGTCAAGGTATGGGGACAAGAGAAGTTTAGATGTTGCAGGAAGGAGAGGGTTACAGGTCCATAGACCATCAGCTGCCTAAGAAGGGGGAGAGGGATATTAGGGGCTTAGGCCCATTTTCTCTTCCTCTCCCCCCCCCCCCCCAAAACAAATGTTCCTAAGCCCCCACCAAATTTTGTCAAAGACATAATTAAGATGAAATGAAATACAAAATATTCATAAAAAGATCAGATTTTCTATTTGTATCGAGTAAATTATCATATTTTTGTATCAAAATTATCCAGTTAGCTTGAAAAATCCACAATTTGGGGCAAAACATCTTCAAATTTAGACCAAAACCTTAATCCTTACTCTACCAGCACTATTTTGAAAACACGCTTGGGAGGCGGAGTAGAAGGTGGTGCATCAAAAACGGCGGCAATATCTCCACGTGGTAGAGTAAGGGTTAAGCTCAGGCTGACCATTGGAAGTTCTTGTCTTCCGAGCAGCATCGGAGGGCTTATTTCACTTCAATGACCCGGCGGGCTGCGGATGATGATGCATATATTTTTGGGTTGGCACACTCTCCAAGGGTAGATTAACCCTCACTCTACCAGCAAAACTTGCTTGGGAGGTGGAGTTGAAGGTGGTGCATCGAAAACGGTGATATCATCGCAGCGTGGTAGAGTAAGGGTTAAGGTTTGCACCATGAATCTTGAACTGTGGACCCAAAATCAACAATTGTAGAAAAATCAATTACAATTTAGGGTCAAATGTCTTCAGGTTTGGACTAAAATCTAAAAGTAAGGACCATAGACCTTCAACTTTAGACTAAGATAGGGAAGTGAACATCCTTATATATTCTAAGGAAACCTCCCCCTCCCTCCCCCCTCCCACACCTCTCCACCAAAAAAAAAAAAAAAGAAAAAAAAAGCTAGACACATCCTGCCATAGACCTTCAAGATACATATCAAAAACAACAATCCAGACATCCAAGTATGATTGTACAGAATTTATTTTTCCTCTCATTTTGCCACACACACAAAAAAAAAATCATTTAAACAAAACAGTAAAAAGTAACAAAAAAATATATTGTCCAAACTCATAAAACAAGATATGAAATTAAATCAACTTCTTCATTTGCATATGAGAGATCTCACCAAAACACATCATTTGCATATGGGAGATCTCACCACAACACATCATTTGCATATGAGAGATCTCACCACAACACATCATTTGCATATGAGAGATCTTACCACAACACAGACTGATACTGAAATTAATCATCAGAGCTTAAAAGTCTCATTTATTACTTTCTACAATTAATGACTTACATAGGTGAACATGTCCAAAAATTTCTGGAGGGCAACACAGAAAATTCTTAAATTCCTTCTGTCCTTCCTAACATGCAAATTCGAATCCTCATTTGTTCGCTTTCAAATAGCTATTACCGTATTCGACGTATTAATTACACCCCTACTCTAATAAGTGCCTAACCAACATTTTTTGACTTATAACATCATTTATTTGATCAAAATAAATTTTGATACATTTTTGCTTATTTTGTGTCTAATGCTGACAATGTTTTTTTTTCGTAGTGGTTATTGTGGGGCTAGTATAAAGCCAGTTCACACAATGCAGTTAGAATAGAACTATACACAGCCCTGGATTAGGACTGCGCTTATTAGGAAGAAACTTTGGACCTCAAAATGTGGCCCAATTTATTAAGTGTTAAAGCTCTTTCCTTTCAGTATGCTATCATAGGGGCATTAATCATATGCCCAACGTGCATCAGATAAAGGCATCATATTACACGTGCACATGTTGGCAATGTAATTAGATCTTAGCTGTGCCAGGACGAGCAAATAATGATATCATATTAGGTTTCCTTGCTCTGGCGGCGTGTGATGTGCAACCCTCGATTTTAGCCAAAATCGGCGGTTGCAGTGCATACTAAACGGAAAGCAGAGGTACACGTCATGTTCTATTTTCTTATGCGCTCATTACGTCGACTACGGTATTTGAAAAAAAAATGATATATATAGTTATTATAGACAATGAATTGTATAAAAACATCTATCTTGCTTTTCCTCTTAAAAAATCCTTGTTGGATCTTTGCAAGTTTTTATGAATACTTTGCAAAAAAGTTTGCAAATTTCTTTACTTAAATGTAAGAACTGGAAAATTTGGTAATTTAAAAGAAAAAAATGGTTTATAAAAGTCCCTATTGGAAAACCACAATGCTCTTTAAATTTCGCCCCGTTGTATTTATTTTCACAATTTAGCCGTACTGTACACTCCAAGAACAACATATTGATATAGACAAAATACTTGAGTATTTTCACCAAATAGATAAGATAAAGGTGCCCTTTTCAACGCCAGCCATGGCCGGGGGAACTGCTGTCATCTTGGCTTCTCTGCAAACCTAAAATTTTGTTTTGAAAACTTGACAGCCTAACTATAGCTAATCACTGATAAAATATAATTGTGCATGAAAGACATAGCGATGGAATAATGAACTAATGGGAGACTACACACACTGGGGAAGATAATCCTATTGATACATCTTATTGATCTATCTAATATTTCTAATCAATTAATTTTAAAACTCTCTTCAATTATGGACTTACAAATCTCTTATCTTCTTCATGAGACTTGTAACATAATTCTTTGTAATGTAATTGCTACCACTGCCAATCAGTATTTTGTAAAGGCCTGTGGATGCATAGAGGCAAACTTACTTAAATTTCTTTAAAATCTTTTTGAAAGCGAGAGAAAAGCTTTCATCCATCAAATTTGAGGAAACAAATTTATTTCACAACTTTTTATGTTCCATGACTTGTTCTTTTCCTTAAAAATTTGTTTCAGTAAATTATGACCACAAACTTACTGTAGCAAACAATGAGACCACTTATCTTACTTATAATAACTGCCCAACCAGGAGAACGAATACAATGGGGCCATTGATAAGGGAATTTGATTCTAATTACTTGTGGTTATCAGAATAAAGAAAATAAAGAGGAAAAGTCTGACCCGACTTGCTTATTTATCAGGTCGGGTCTGACTGTTTGAAATTTTAAGGAGCACAACAACTAATGATTAGCAAATTTCAAATGATATCAAAACATTTAAAACATAACCTGAAATATTCAAAAAGCTGTAGAGGGTCAATTTTCAACCAATTTTAATAAACATTTTAAGAACTTTAATACTTTTAATCCAATGTTGCTTCTACATGTTGCATGTCGTATAAATGAATTCATCATGCAATCCACATCACATCCCTTCTTTTCAAAAGAGTTAACAAATATTCAAGACAAACACTTGACACCTTTGTGAAGAATAGTTTACCCTCAAGAAAGGAACAAATATATATTCCTCACATCTCTAAGTAAATCTTCAACATTATATTGGCCCTTGCTATACTTTCACTGCACTTCACTCCTCCGATCTAACTTTTTAGAATTCCTCATTCTTCAAACTGTCAAAAAATGTTTTCGCACTTTCCTTCATTTAACTAATACATCTATTTGATTGCCAATTCTCCATCAGCTAAGATAGTACGTAATTTAAATACCTCACCCTTTTAAGGAAAAGCCAAACAATTATAACTGCATCGTATTATTTTATATCTGTACAGCAAAATTGCTTGTTAAGTGCCGCAATGTTCAAATTGCCACTTGTTACCCAACATCTTTTCCTTCTGGGAATATATTTTCAACGCGGCTGTCTTTGAGAAAGAAAATGTAAACAAAGAGAGCAGTACAAGCAATTTTCAAAAAGTAACATTTACTCATTTAAATATGTTTTTGTAAATGTTATTATTCATGAAATGGTATTTTCACTATATCCCAAAAGAAAATAATTTGTTGCAACAATACCCAAATTGCTTTTATATTAACTTTAAAGGTTTCATATTTCAAAAGCTGTTTCCAATGCTTTAAGGACTTATGATAACATATAATAAGTCCTCTTAGCATTAGAAACGGCTTTTGAAATATGAATCCTTCAAAGTTATTGATCAAGACGCTGGCCAGAAATAGAGACTTGACTTCCGTCAGTCACATACAGAAGCAACACAGCTTTTACATTAATATTACCAATACTTCGGAGAATGTCGTTACCTTTCAAGAAAGTACAAATTAACCATATCAACCCCCAAAAGTCGCTAATCTAAGTCATCCAAACTAATTTAAGCACTTATGCAAAATTATCTTTCATTCTGAATAAACATAATATTTAATGTTTAAGCTTTTATGACAGTATAGTTAATATGCATGATATGCATGTATAAACACAATACAGCATTTTTCTATATAATGCCATTTATTCTTGAAAATACGTTATTGTGAACATTCCCATTTGACCTTTACATTTTTCATGCATCTATGTTACCTGCTATGAATACGTATTGAAAATATTGCTTTTCCTTGAAATAATTTCAAGCTAGTTAAACACTCAACACATGAAATCTCAACCATGCTAGACAACATTCAAGGATTTCCCATCCATTGTATCCATAAAACTTTTCAATGTATCATAATTAGTGTAGGAGAGTCCAATTTAATTTAGGTAACGAGCCTGTTTGTCATCATCAAGGTGTAAATCAAAGAAAACAAAAATGCGCCAAGGTCTTTTGAAGGAAGTCATCTACAACATATAAAACATAACAAAAATCTAGCACACGCTTTTGTAAAGCTTTAACAAGTTAAAAAATTAGGAATTAAGTATCAAATTCTTTAAAATGTAAAAAGAGGGATCCTGCCCATTGACCTTGGAATATCACTCTTTGCTTGGAATATAAGAGGAGGGGAAAGAGGAGGGGGAAAAGGGTCAACTTTCATCACAGGTTAAAATATTTCCTGAAATTAAATGCATCTCCTAAATGGTTTTTCCTTTTTCCTTATTATACTAAAACAGTCACAACACTTCCAAAACCCCCTTTTTTTTTTTTTTTTTTTTTTTTTTTCACATATATCCACAAAATGTTTTCCTACATGTTCCTGGAAAATAGAATAAAACAATTATAAAAACAAAACAAAAGAATACATACTACAAACCATAGTAAAAAGAAACAGAATATAAACATATTCATTCAGACACACTGCCTAATAAAGATTTATATACAATCAATTTTGATAATCATATTTCTTTGAAATGAAATCGAATAATGATATAGTTTTATTTGAATGTATAAAAATAAAATAACAATGTATTAACTATGTGATGAAAAACCCACTTTGTATTTCTTTGGACTAAAAATGTATTCATTTTTATCATGCAAGAAAGGAGTTAGCAGCTGAAAGGTGAGGGCGCATTTTTCTTGTGACTTAAGAATATCCGAACATACTTTTATGTAAGTGATGGTACCGCTGATATGAATACTCAAATGAATAATAATTTATTCTTATGAATACTTAAAGAATTTTTCACAACACGAGTATAAAAAAATAGACCTGTGTTATTTCAAAATTGCCATGACTCAGCAAACTTTTTGACTGAGAGCTCCGTCAATTTCTTTTTGTTAAAGCATTGGTTCAGTGGTCGTCCATCTTATATAAAAAAGGACTTTAAAAGAAACAAAATGGTGAAGAAAGCATTCAATAATCTTATTCCGTTAAGGAGATATTCAAATCAAAAGTATTAATCCAGTGGTTGTCCATCTTATATGAAAAAGGACTTTAAAAGAAACAAAATGGTGAAGAAAGCATTGCAAAATCTTATTTCTTTAAGGAGATATTCAAATTTAAAGCATTAATTCAGTGGTCATCCATCTTATATGAAAAAGGACTTACATGAAAAAGAAACAGAATGGTGAAGAAAGCATTCAAAATTCTTATTCCGTTAAGGAGATATTAAAATTTAAAGTATTCATCCAGTGGTTGTCCATCTTATATGAAAAGGGACTTTAAAAGAAACAGAACGGTCAAGAAAACATTGAAAAATCTTATTCCGTTAAGAGGATATTAAAATTTGAAGTATTGGTCCAGTGGTTGTTCATCTTATATGAATGAAAGAGGACTTCAAAAGAAACAGAATGGTGAAGAAAGCATTCAAAAATCTGATTCTGTTGAGGAGATATCCAAGTTTAAAGCTCTGTCTTATGTGTGAGACTACTATGGAAGGTTGGCGACCCATCCTCATATTCTTAACAATTGTTAATGCATTTTAAAGAGAGAAACAAATTATTCAACTTTTTTACTATTTGAATTATTTTTCCTCAAACTTTCTTCAGGTGGTAATTGTAATTATTCTTACTAGATTATATTTTACTTCTTTCCTGACCTATCCAATGGTTTATAAGCTACAAAATCGCAGAACAAAACATAATAGAATACATAAAGATAGGTATATGAGGCTGTGATGTCACAACTAGTCTAATTTCAGTTGTTTCTACACCAATACCAAACCTTAAGCATCTCCTTCACGGAATACCATTTTTGAATGTTTTTTTCACCATTTTGTTTCTTTTGAAGTCTTCTTTCATATAAGATGGACTTGTTTGACCCCTGAACTAATCCTTAACGGGAGCATTCAGCTGTCAAAGTAAAGGATAATTATTCTAGTCTCTGTAATAATCAAATCAATAATCTTTTATGTGCAATCATACTCATTTCGCATGAATACTATTCAATGACCAAAACCATTGACATGTATAAGAAATGACAAGACTTGGGTCCCTTGATACAGCACTCACAAGTTTGCATATTTCCCGCCCTACACAATAATGAGACTGAAATTTCATACACCTTAAAAACGTAATTACCGTTAAAAAGGTAATTACTAACCACATGATGAAAAGATTATTTCTAACCATTTATGGGGCTGTAATCTCCAAATACAGTTACTTAAGTTAAAACCCGTCAAGCCTCAGCTTATAGAGCCCTTGCTTATACCCGGTTCCCATGGTGCTAAGTGGACGAGAGTACATGACTCCCCTGGATGGGACACCAATCCATCGCAGGTTAACTCCCCAACTAAAACTGGCACTCATTTCACAGCTGAGTGAACTGAAGCAAATGGGATCAAGTCTCTTGCTCAAGACACAGCACCGCACCCTGGCTGAGATTCGATCCGGTAACCTTTTTAGCCCTAACCACTGGGCTAATTAATGCACTCCCCTAATTTCCAACTATATGAGGTTGTAATTTATAATTATATAGAGTTGTAAATTTTAAGCAGTTTATGAGTTATAAATTCTAATCATATAGGATTATAATTTCTAACCCACTGGGAAAATAGTTATAATCATATTGGGTTATAATTTCTAACCAGACATATTGGGTTATAATTTTTAACCAGACAGGCAGGGTTGTAATTTCTAACCAGACAGACAGGGTTGTAATTTCTAACCAGGCAGGCAGGGTTGTAATTTCTACCCAGGCAGGCAGGCAGGCTTGTAATTTCTAACCAGACAGGCAGGATTGTAATTTCTAACCAGACAGGCAGGATTGTAATTTCTAACCAGACCGGCAGGGTTGTAATTTCTAACCAGACAGGCAGGGTTGTAATTTCTAACCAGACAGGCAGGGTTGTAATTTCTAACCAGACAGGCAGGGTTGTAATTTCTAACAAGTCTACATTTTTTAACCATTTAAAGATAATACATATAACATTTTGGGAGGTACACAAAGGTCATTAAAGATTTCATTTCACAATCCATTTCAATACTCTGGTGGACTAATGATTTTGACATAAAATGCCCATTCTGAGAAACAAGATTTTCAAAATAAATTTTAAATACATAACAAAGATTAAGAACAGAAAACTAAAGCACATGATACAGTTTTTCCTTCCTATAATATGAGGATTTCTATATAAATTTATTTGTTTTGTCCAGTATATTAAACAAATCTGGAAAATTCCTGAGTTTCTCCCACTCTTCTTTATCTCTGTATAGAGCTAAATACATCACTGTTACAGCTTAAACAAAACAGATGCCTTCACTATTTATTTTCTCCACAGATGGAATGAATGATTTGTAACACATACTTTATTACCTAGATAAGCCAAGTCAGCATTGTTTTTTTGTTTACATTAATATATTTTATCAATTTTTACCTTTCGATCTATCTAAAATTTCTAATCAATCAAAACAGCCTCTATTTTCAAAAAAATGGATTTCTATTGTCAAAATGAACTGGAATAAAGCATTCACATTGCCATTATACTCTTTTCAGTATTTAAAAAAAAACCTTGTAACAGAATAGCTAACTAAATTTGTGTTTGTTATTTGGTACAGAGTGTATAAATGTACCAAAAAGGAGTATAATGGTAATGTGAAGGCTTTATTCCAGTCCATTTTGACAATAGAAATCCATTTTGAAAATAGAAGCGGTTTTAATTTCCCTACCCTCTTCATTGATGGATAATTATACTGGAGACTTCAAACAAAGAATTCCTAGTAATTACCAATGCCAATCAATACTTTATTAAGAAATATGGATGTGTAGAGGCAACATTACTTCAAATTACTTTCATATTGAAAGGTTGAAAATAGACAAAATTGGAAGAAAAAAAACCTTATTACTTCACAGCCTTTTTAAGTGTTCAACACATTTCAAAAGATATCAAAAATGTGCATCTTTTAAAAATAATTACACCAAAAAATTTAAAAATGCTGTAGGGACTCACATTTTTAACCAAATTTGATGAGAATTTGAGTAATTTCATCATTTGTCTTTTTAAAATATTTGAAGATTGTTAAATAAGTTGATTTCTTTCATTCAGTATATTAAAAGGTAATTATATTTAAAAAAAAGAAAAAAAAAGCCTTCTGAAAAATTCCTGAGTTTGTTCCACTCTTGTTGTCTCTGTATATAGCAGACTACATTACTGTTACAGCTTAAACAAAACCGACGCCTGCACTTTTTCATCAAGGCTTCTTTCTCCGCCAATGGAATGAACGATTCGTACCACACACTTTACCTTAAGCCAAGTCATTCACGCATGTACTGCTCTTATGTTAAGAGCTTTTTAACTTAGTGAAAACCAATAGACGGTTGAAAGATATATAATGCAAAGCTAATATATATATTTCTTGAAGAAAATTGTACGGTAGCAAAGAATTGGTTTGGTTTGTTGATGTTTAACGGCACCGCAACAGTCAGAGTCAAATGTGCCAAGAGTGTCTTGAAACTATGGTGCTTGAGCTAGGACAGAGAGGAAAGAGAGGTGGGACAGAGAGGTGGGATAGAGGGAAGGAGGGAGAGAAGGTGGATAAGGAAAGAAGAGAATGGCTGTAATTATCAGAATACGCAGAACATGTATTTCATGCAAATTATATTTGTTTTTCGTGAAGCATAAACTTTTAGTTCAACAGATAAGAATTTGTTGAATCTAGAAATATCATATGTATCATCACTTTGATAACTTAATAGGTCAAAAAGCAAGAAGGTACCACGATTTCTGATGCCCGGATTTTAGTTTCAAAATGAAGATTTCTCTGAGAAGAGAATAATGTGGTAACGGTGGATATAATGTGTGATCAACACAACAAACGTGAAATGCTTTGTTTGGCTTATCATCTTTAAGAATTAGTTCAGTGCTCAAGCATGTTTAAAAGAAACAAAATGACAATTCAGTTCTTAGGGATGGATTATAAATATGTTATTGTTATTATAATTTGTATTATTATTATTATCATTATTAACTTATCGTAGACGCTTGATAAGTCAAAATATCTTACAAAGATCAATTTTCTTTCTTTTATAACTGCTATCAATTTTGAGAGCTACTCGCACAAATTAATCAAAAAATTTCCTGAGAAATTTAAGCTTTTTTTGCACTTTCTGCAACTGCAAACATCCTATCAATTTCAACAAATGTTCCGTTCACATATTTATTACATCATGTTTATGCATGTTCCATCAAAAAAATTAATTAGTCACTTAAATTTATTAATTAATTTTGGCTTGGAAAGTCAAAATATCTTGCAAATGTCTTTTCTTCCTTTAAAACTACTATCAGTTTTGAGAGCTACTTTCCCAAAATTGATCTATCTAACTTTCCTGAGAAATTTGAGCCTATTTATTCACTTTCTGCATGCATGTTCCATTATGATATTGAATACATCATGTTTCGGAGAAACCTACATTACAAGTACGATGATCCTAAACCGAACTACTTGAGAAAATGTTTGGCCTGTTACATTTATAAGAGATTACCTTACATCAGAGTGCATGGAACTAATTTGCTTCTCTTATCTTAATGTGCTCAGATCGTTCATGTTAGTTAAAGAGGAGGTATTCTTGTCTTCAGACGAATGAAAATACAAGGCGCGTTAAACAGTCAAGTGTTTACATCATTTGAAATACTCGGGAAACTAGACCAGGAACGTGAAATGCGGTTTAGATAAATCACTTATCGTTATATGCAGTGAGGACAGCAAAATGATCTTACAAATAGCTTCGATCTGTTTACAACTGCTTCCTTTCAACAACATGTTTGAATTTGAAAAGTAAAAGGGCAAATGGAGTCTATGTTGCCAAGATTGTTTTCAAAATAGCATTAAATTCCATCAAAAACGACTCGAATAACCAGTTCTTGATGTGGAAACTTTCATCCAAATCTGTGATGTATGATTTAAGATAACTCTTTGCCTTGTTGAGAACAATTGATTATTTTATAATCCTCATCTAAAATTCTTTAAAGCAAACTATATAGGCAGCTGATTCTGACTTAAGTATTTTTTAATTTCAACCATCTCCCAACCGAGATCTCAAAACTTTTAATTTTAGCTTGCAGCATGCTTGCGACAAGCTAACAATTTTTAGCTTGTGCAAGCGTGCTGCAAGCTTGCAGCAAGGTAATATTTCTGTAAGGGTAGGCAATATCCGTTACTTCTAGGGAAAGAGTATATTCCTGCTGATGACGTGCCCTCATTCCATGCTACACTACCTGTACTACAGAACTGTTTCACAGACCAATTTCTGGAAATCTAAAAGATGAACCCAGAATAGAATCACAATTTTTGTATTCCTTTATAACCCCATTACTTGAATATTCATGCTTTGTTTGTTACTGAAGCCCACAAAAACTTCCAAGGGCTTCAGGGTTTGAATCCCTACACTAAACAAGTGCAATCAGGATGCTGCATCATGGGTAACCCTGTTTAATAGCAGGTTCCTTAAGTGTTTTTGGTCCTTATTAGTGACAGATTTTGTGGTCCTTTAAGTTAGAAGTAATGGAACTCCCGAACTGGCCAATCAGCATCTATAATGCAAAGACATTAACTTTAAGTTTTCAGGAGTGAAATTTAATAATGAGCACACAATACAGCACTATTTAAAAATAATTTGGAACACAAATACAAACCATTCACTCATACAATGTAACTTTTTGTCAGTATTTCTAATTATCAGTCCAAACAAGTCCAGATTTTCATCCCACAAATTAAACACCAACTGTGTAAAATCTCACATATTATAGCTTATATAAAGAATCTTACATCCACTCATTACTTTAAAATCTAATCATAGAAAGAACAACCCATTACAACCCATCATAAACTAGCACCGAGTGTCAATGTAAACACGGATTTGACTTGCTGGAAAGTTTTTAGGCAAGGCTTGAAAGTTTAGTTCAGGGGTCAAGCAAGTCTATCTAAATAAAGGACTTGTGATGTCATAGCCTCAGATTCCTCGGAAGTCTTTATATATTTGTATCATATTTTGTCCTGCGATTTTGTGGCTTAAAAACCATGGGATATGTCAAAAAAGTAGTAAAACTGAATCAAGGAGGGGTATTTATAATAAATATACCACCTGAAGAAAGTTACAGGGAAAATAATTTAAATAGTGAGAAAATTAAATAAACTTTCTTTAAAATAAATAAAGACTTTGAGGAATCTGAGGCTGTGACATCACAACTAGTCTTGTTTTCAGTCGTTTCTACAAAAATGATAAGACTTTACACTTGAATATCTCCCCAACGGAATAAGATTTTGCAATGCTTTCTACACCATTTTGTTTCTTTTGAAGTCCTCTTTGATATAAGATGAACATGCTTGACCACTGAACTAATCCTTTAAACTTGAATATCTCCTTAACGAAATGAGATTTTGCAATGCTATCTACACCAATTTGTTTCTTTTGAAGTTCTCTTTCATATAAGATGAACATGATCACTAAACTAATCCTTTAAACCTAATTATCTCCTTAACGGAATAAGATTTTGCAATGCTTTCTTCACCATTTTGTTTCTTTTGAAGTCCTCTTTCATATCAGATGAGCATGATCACTGAACTAATCCTTTAAACTTAAATATCTCCTTAACGGAATAAGATTTTGCAAAGCTTTCTTCATCATTTTGTTTCTTTTGAAGTCCTCTTTCATATAAGATGGACATGCTTGACCACTAAACTAATCCTTTAAATGGCCCCTGGATGGCATGAACTTGAACTTACAGGAGACTACTCCATAAATCAATGTCTTGAGTTCTACTGCATTAAACCCTTGTGCTTTGAATCCTTGCATCCATTTGTCAACCTTCGTTAGTCATGTCTTCTTCTGCTCTGATGCAAATAAATGTGTACAGGGAGGCGTACTTATCACAATTTTTTGTAATGTGTGTTTCTGTTGAATGCCACAATTAGTTTCAAATAAGTTCCATATTACACAATATGTGTTGGTGATTATATTATAGGAACAATAAAAAGTGGATTGAAATGGGTGGGAGAAAGAAAGGGATGGAAGGGAGAAAAATAGGGAGGATTCACCTTCAATCCAATGACAATTTGTAAACCTTTTTACAAGAAAATTTCATAACTTTTTTCCTTCTATTTTAACAGATAAACCATTATCATCTTCTTCTTTGCTCATCTTTTGATAATAAAATATAATTTACTACATAAGTTCCTTAATGCTCACTTTCCTAACCAGCAAAATGCATGGTATTAGTGGACACGCAACACAAAAGCTATGCTTTTTCTTCCATATCAATGCAAATTTCTTTAATAGAAAGAATATATACTTGACCAGCCAGCACACAGCCTCAAGCAATTTTATATATATTGTGTTTCCAATAATATAAACAAATTTGTGGTTTAAAAAAATTGCTTGGAGCTTTCTTATTTTTGGCTTCTGTAAAGAGATCTTTTGCACACAATGTAGCAAGTTAGCAATCTGGCTGATGCGTAACAAAATAGTTCCTTCTTGTTTCCTGATCATAACTAGAAGTTACCTAACAAAGTCTCTACATGTTATATCTACAAAAACCAACAATTAAAGGCATGGAATACATTTACTTCACCCTCTTGAATACTAACAAATTGCTTTAATTGAAAAAAGAAAATATCATAAAAGATGAATGCATGTAGTTAGCTCCCTTAAGAACATTAAGCGCCCAAAACACATGCTTGCACACATGCTTGCACACATGCTTGCAATTGCTACCTTAACTGAGCAAGCAAGCACTCAGAATGACCCTTTGCAAGCACACTACAAGCAATTGAATGGTTTCAAGAGAAAACTGCATAAAAGCCCCAAGTAGGTAGCTCCATTATAAGAACAGCAAGCTTGGAAAAGCTTGCAAGCTCACAATCAGAATCTAATCTGCACAAATCACAAACTTAGTGCAGCACTTTCCAAGCACACTGCAAGCAATTGCATGACTTCAATTCCCAAAAACAGTAAAAAGCTGCATGTAGCTAGTAACTTTCTTATAAGAACAGTAAGCTTGGAAAAGCTTGCATGATTGGAAAAGCTTGCATGCATGCATGTTTGCATGCATGCATGTTTGCAAGCACACAATTGGAACCTAAATTGCACAAGCACAAACTTAGCATAGACCTTTGCAAGCACACTGCAAGCATACCAAAAGCTCATACTTCAGGAGGAAGCCTAGCCACACATAAGAAACTGTTTTTCCATATTTAAGGAGGGCAGTATAACTGATATGAACATATGTTTACAAAGGTGATAAAAGGTGACTTTCAGAATACATTTTTTGGCTGGAAATACTGTACATCAATGATCAACACCACCTTAAAGTTAGTTATTTTGTGTCTCAAATTCAACCATTACACAACTAGTATTAACCCCAAACATCTTCATTCAACCAACTGAAATAATGTTTAAATCAAGGTGAAAAAATAGAAAATAAATGCAATTCTATAGCAATAATTGCTACAGTATACAAGATAGCACTTTAGGTAACAAAATATATGCATGGGTGAAAGGACTACATTCAAAGAAGCTGGCAGCTGAACAAAGTAAAGGCGTAGTTTTCTTCAATCAAGATTATTAGAACACTCTTTTCATGCACATTATGATCATAAAAACCTTGGATACAATTGTTCAATTAATCTTAAATATTTCTTATAAACACTTGTAATTTTTCAACCACATGAATATCAAAAATTAGACCTGTAAATTTCGAAAATCCCTTGACTTGACAAAAACAACACTCTTTTTTCGACAGAGAGCTCCTTACACCAATTAAGTAGCGAGGACCAGTGTTTAAAATAAGGTTTTCCACCCGTGTGTATTTTTTTTTTTTTTTTTGGAAGGGGGAGGGGGAATTTTGCAAAGGGAAAAAAGGAGTAGGGGATTCTTTTGGAGAAATACCAGAAAAGGACCTAGGAATACCACCCAAAATGCCAAACCATGGCTAAATAAATGCCAAATTTGACCCTTTTTTGTGGGAGGAGGGTAGGGGGAGAGGGAAATTGATTTAGTATTTGTTGGCATTTTATCAGTGGGTTTCTTTTGGGGGAATTCAACCCCCCTCCCCCACTCCCGAATAATTTTTGTGGAAATTTCAAAATATCCTGCACCTTAATGTACACAAACTTTAATTTACTTGACTTAAACAAGTATCATATGGAAATAAGAGAAAATCATTGATAAAACAAAACAAAACACAAGGCAAAGGAAAAAACTAAACTCACCTTCCATGATTGCTTTCAAAAACTCAGAAATAACATATTTGGATAGACACCCAACATAAGTTCCATACTACAGTGTACTAATGTTGCAATTTTAAATCTATCCCTACCCCCCCCCCCCCTTCCTATCTTGCACACCACTGCCTGTCCTTCCCCTTTTATCAAAGTTTGGTTCAGCTGCTACTTTTGTTTTAATGAGAATATCTCAGCACATTACCATGCTTTCTGTAACATAAATTAGTAAGTAAAATGAACTTATTAAAAATTCCTAAATGATTCGCTCAATGGTCAGGCAAATCTCGGAAAGTGATATTCACCCCAACATACAGGGAGGTTTTAAAGCCTAACCATAAACCTCCCTGTATGGTAGGCAATTTACAATTTTCCATCTTGTATAAACAGGGACGCGTTCTCACTGTATCCAGATCATGATCTATCGACGATGACCTTGCTCAATGGAAGTAAAAAAAAAAAACATTCTCATGCGTTCTCACATGAGTGTGAACTGGTGATCATACCCACTGTAGGCGATCTGATCGTGAAGACCGAAAACAATGATATCATTTTACAGGCCCCAAACAGGATGTTGCATTGATCGCGAGTCAATGATCTGCGTTCACATGGTTTTTGAGATTTTCATTGGTGGATCCTGATCATCTGCTCCTGATCCTGATCCTACACTCCAGTAGTATCAAGATCAAATGACTGCAATCAGATCCGGTCATCGTTTCCATGATAAAAAAATCAGCGAATCTGATCGCCTGCAGTGGATCTGATCACAAGTTCGCACCAAAGTGAGAACACAGTCAAGGTAAAAGACAAAACTGAGTTGTGAATGAGACTACTTCACTACCTTGTGATGATGTTTCTAAAACTCTTACAAGTTTGAATGAAGAAGACTGATATAGAAAGTCTACTACCGAAGTGCAATGGTCACATCTCCACTTTCCTTGCAATTTTGCCTAATACAGTATGTGCATCAAAAATTTATGAAACTTTTTTCACTAATTGAAAACAGATTTCCAATTTTCTTTAAAGTCACAGTTACTTTATGGTAACTTTACAGTAATGGTTGCAAATTAACAAATCTATGAAAACTGTTTCAACAAAATACGCACAGAATTAAGAGGAATGTGAGTGAGAAAGTGATGTCAATTACCTAGTCTAATTTCAGTTATTTCTTTCAATCTTTAAAATATCACCATGACCGAATAACAGTTATAAATACTACTTTCTTAACCATTTTGTTCCTTTCAATGGCATCTTTCATCTAAGATGACCATTTTAACTGAACTTATCCGTAAAGGTAAACTCATATTATGAGCTTTGAAAGAAATTATGAATGCTTCACACATATGCCAAAGGTCAATCAGAATGAAGAAAGACACTGCAGGTGGCACACAAGTACTTACATATTAACCCACTGATTAAAGAGAAAAAAAAAACCTCTGTAAAAAGGTTAGATTTTAGGTTGCAATTTACTACAGAACAAGCTAAATACATGCCAAATTTTATCATTTTGTATAGTATTTACGAGAAATATATCATATTTTGGGCCTAGATGTTGGGTCAATACCCAACGGATAACCTAGTGAAATTAATCTCATTACAAAGATATCAGACCTGCAAAAATATTGACATCTACCAAAATCTCTCCTTGCATTATGCCCAATCCTCGCTACAAATGTTCAGTCTCTTTACCTGCAAGAACCTCCATTTCAGCGGGTATGACTTTTAGACTCTGCAAACTAGAAGCAATTAAGAAATCAACCACAGAAGTTCAGTTCAGTGATTTTAAGCATCAGTAATTACACTTCCAATCATCTATATGCACACAATGGAACTTATTGTAAAGAGCCAGGAAATGTGGATTTGGCTACTACAGGGCCAAGTCATGTGTTTAATGTGGTGCTGAGATTTCATTTTGACTTTTAAAAGGATGCTTTTATCAGTGAGTTATAAACACTAGTGAGTTTGGATGCATTGGACTGAAAATGTATAGCCAAGGTTACTCATCATGTGGTAGTACCAAAGAAAACCCAGGAGTTTGATGTTCATACAATCAGCAGTGAAAAGAGATATAAGCCATTGACTGAAATCACATTTTCATGAGTCTTAGGTTTTAGTAACTAAAACCCACAGATACTAACACAATTTTTACATTTAAATTGGAGTAGGCCATAGCCTCAACGAACCAAAGCATCACTGATGCAGAGGCTCAACCTGTTTAATTTGGATTTAGAGGGTCCAGTCTGTGGTGGTGATTTGTTGTCAATAAAAGAGAAAGATGGCGTGATGTTGGTTATTATCTACCTACTGTGGTGTAGCGGTTATCATACCTGTTTACAGACCACGGGGCCCTGGGTTCAAGCCTGGGTTGGGTAGACACGTGTGTTGGGTAGACATGCCACTGGTTATCAAAGGCCGTGGACATTGACTTGGTTGTCAAAGTTATGTCTGTCCGTACATTGTACCTGTGTTCTCGTCCGGTGGTATTAAGCGTTTCGTGATAGCATTGTTACTATCATAACCCGATCGCAGGCGACAACCCCGTCATTGTAATTGTGAGTTCACTCGTCATCGTCACGATGTTAGTTATTGGTGTCAAGACCCCAGTCTTGGAGGAAAGCGTGCTTTCTGAAACCAACAGTCTTAAAGGAAAAGATCTTTTATAGAACATGGGACACTTGTGATACTATAGATCAAAGTCTTTTGGGCAATAAACCCCCACTAATACCTTATGGTAATGCCATATTGAAGACAGTTAGCTATATCTTACAAGGGAATTTTGTAAAATTTTAATGCATGTTTTCTCTGCGGTGACACAGTGCGTATGTCAATAGATTGCATGAAATAAGACTAGTCACCTGCGGATTTTGTAACCAGGAAAAATACAGAGAAGCCTTTAACCCATTATTACAAACTGCATGGAATGTACCGTCTACACGTAACGGCGAGATCTAGCGCTAACCATCATACAATGCTTGTCCACTCATCAAAATAAATCTTTGATCAAAAACTTTTCCAATAGGCTTGGCGCTCAATTCCGCATACTCTGAGAACTTGACGAGACACAGGTATCAATACTGAATATTCATTTATTATATGAAACCCATTCGCATACACTTGCATGAGTATGAACAAATTAAGAAATGATCTCATTCGTCGAATCGTCGCTAAGAAATTTACACATATAATCATCTTTACAAAAGTCTGCCACTCTTGTTTCCAGCTCTGTCCGGAATTGAAAATTTATTTTTCTGCAGTACCTCTCGCTATAATCATCATGATCGAATTGAATATTTTAATTTGTTTTCTTCTGCACCTCTCACTATAATCATCATGATAGAATAGAATATCTTTTTTTTTCTGCAGTACCTCTCACTATAATCATCATAACGGAATTGATTTTTTTTCTTTCTGCAGTACATCCTGCTCACGGTGTTCTGTATGTACAAACTGGTAGAGGAATTCTCTCAAAGTCAAGGTGAAAAGGACGTTGAAGGCCATGATGAATGCTATACGTAATACAGCCGT
The DNA here is from genome assembly GCA_020152595.1 of Chiridota heheva. NCBI lineage: Eukaryota > Metazoa > Echinodermata > Holothuroidea > Apodida > Chiridotidae > Chiridota > Chiridota heheva. Next base: position 1,456,266 of record JAIGNY010000948.1, read on the forward strand.
ACTTTAGACATGCTTACCAGTAGACTGTCGTCAAAGAATTTTGTTTCTATGATCACTTGTCCACTGTATAAAGAGAAAAGAAAAGATGGGAGTAAGTCATTGCACACAAATTTAAAGGTATTCTGTTTACATACGTGAAAATTACAATACACCCCTTTAAACATGTATTTCTGTTATCTTCAACTTTACCTAGTATGTACTGTTCTAGGCCTCATGTAAGATTAGCCAAGTGCTAAATTGAGTTAACCTGACATGTGAATGCTGAAATAAAAAGAATACAATTGTTTGTTTGTTTGTTTGATGACGACTTAACGGCACCACGACAGAGGGGGTCAAATTGTGCCTGAGAGGTTAGATCATTCCAGAGGTAGGAAGAAAATAGGGGGAGATTGAGAGAAACACGAGAACTTAAAGCCAGAAAGCTGGGATCGAGGAAGGAACTGCATGGGTGAAAAAAGGGGCAAAAGTAGAGAGAGGGGGTGGGAGAGGAGGACTAAATATGGTTGTGATGGGAAGCATGATGAAGGAGGGAGATAATTTCATCTGGAGGGTTTTTTCTGGAAGAGCTCGGCTATCGAGTTGTGGGCAGCGAGGGAAGCTCTGGGAATGTTGTACAGGGGCAAACAAGGAGGACGTGGTGGACTATGAAGGTGCAATGGCAACTGGTTCAGAGGGGGGGGAGCCAATAAGGAGGTGGGAGTGAGTGAGGTGGGTGCGACCTATTCTAAGGGGAGTAATAAAAGATACAAATCCTCATCATTAGGCGCAGAGCGTCCATATAGACAATCATTTACACATTTACGCTCCTTGGTAATTCAATCAAAATTGAATTATAAGAACCACACTTATCTACAAATTTTGAAAACTAGCACATTTAGTTTACGATTATGACCGGCCAATGGTTTTGAGATTTACTCCAGCAGGCCCTAGTCAACCTCCCAGCCCTACAAAACTTGCCAAAATCTTATTGAAAAATTTGTCTTGATTTCTACAAGTCTGACAAATTAATATAACCCTCGTTGTACTGGAAATGGAAACGGGACCTCAGCTTCGTTCAATTTTAGTTTGACAAACCTTACAGAAATATTAGCTTGCAGCACGTTTGCAACAAGCTAGCATTTTTAGCTTGTGCAAACATGCTGCAAGCTAGTATTTGGAACAAATACTAGCTTGCAAGCTGGCACAAACTAACATTACTTTGTGTAAGCTGGCATAAACTACATGTATCATCTACCTTGTGCAAGCTTACAGAAAGATTTTGCAAAGCTTGCAGAAAGTTTTTTGCTAACTTGCAGAAAGATTTTGCCAACTTGCAGAAAGATTTTGCAAGCTTGCAGAAAGTTTTTGCTACCTTGCAACAAGCTTGCTGCACTCTTGCATCAAGCTTGCAGGACACTTAGGCGTGCTAAAAATGTTAGCTTGACGCAAGAGTGCTCTAACTTAAAAATTTTGTAAGGAAATTACCCTTGTTGAACCGGAACTGAAAAGGGGACATGAACTTCATACAATTTCAGATCTACACAGAATAATCCCACAATACCATAGTCTTCCGTTAAGTTTCGTATTTTGTCAATCATGACGCAGATTCTTAACAAAACTCGTTTTAGAAATGACATGCTTTCCCTTGAGTATACAATGAATACAAAGCCTTACAATATCCAACTGTTGAAGCAAGTCCATGAAGAATTCAATCTATTTTGTTATTTGTTCGTCATGTTTGCATCGTTGTGTACAAATTTCAGGTCTCTGGTTGGAAAATTATCACTTATTATTGTCAACAGACCACTACAAATTTGATTAAGTTTGTAAGGGAATGCTTTACATTGATCGCACAAGCCGAAATTAACCCTCAAAATTGAAAAAGAAACGATAAGATAAGAATTATCTGAAAATACAAATTGCAAAAAACAATTTTTCACGAACACATCTTTTTTTTTTGCTTGTATTTCAACCTTGGCTTCAACCGGTTGAAATTCAATCAAGGATGTTTTTTTTAAAGGATTCTTGGGTAATATTTCTGTGAGTAAAAGAGCATTTATTGATTGATAAAAGATATTGATTGATAAGATTCATGATAACAAGGGAGGTTAGTCAATATGTCTATACTTTTGTCACCTATAAATGTGGTTGAAATCAATCATTTTTTTTCTTTTCTCAATACAAGTGTTATTAATACCCCCTTCCCCCCAGGGATGATGGAGCATTTTTGACAGTGTAGAGATGAGGAGGGGACTGAACATGTTGTCAATGAACATAATTATATCAAAAACTCCATTGCAAGACCTTACAGGGAAACATCATACTCATATAATATTTGTTACAAAATTGTTCATTAGTTTTCTTGGCACAGCAAGAAGTGGGAGGGAGGTTTTTTTTTATAGATCATATCCCCTTACCAGCTCTGTCATCCCTACTCTCTGTTATGCTCATGCACCATGCTTTGAAGCAGGAGGATCAGTAAGCTAGGTAACCTTCCTATGCCAATGAAAGCTCAAAAAGGCTGGTGCTTCTATATTCCTGGTTTCCTTGGCGATTGCAAGCTAATGTGAATAATTGACTCTCCCTGATGATGGTCCATCTCAGGTTAACTCCCCAGAAGACTTATTTCACAGCTACTGTAAATCGACTGCCAGGCCTGCATGTCGACTGGACCAATTAGAAATGAAGTGTTATGCTCAAGAACACAACATGGTTTCAGTGCTGTTAAAGGATTAGTTCAGTGGTCAAGCATGTCCATTTTATGCCTTTGTCAACTGTATGACTCAACACACTATACTACCTTGACAATGTCAGTAAAAGGTGAGTCATTGACATATGTAAGAGTGACTCACATGTGTGTCATTGTGATAAATTGTCAGTCCCAAGAGGGACTCTAGGGTGAGTCAATTTACTTCAGACCCATTGACTTTGTACAGAGGTGAGTGATTTGGGGTAAGTCATTTCACAAAAAATGTCAGTCACCTATGTGACTAGGGGTGCGCCAAAGTACAGTATATGGTTTGTTCACCCACCTTGCAATGACTCACTTTGTACGGGAGTGTAGGGGTAAGTCACACAATTGATTATGCATTATATTAAAGAGGACTTCAAAAAAACAAAATGGTGCAGAAAGTGTTCAAAACTCTTATTCCATAAAGGAGATATTCAAGTTTAAAGGATTAGTTCAGTGGTCAAGCAAGTCCATCTTATATGAAGAGGACTTCAAAAGAAACAAAATCTTGAAGAAATCGTTTAAAAATCTTATTCTGCTAAGGAGATATTAAAGTTTAAAGCTATGTCTTATCTGTGTAGAAATGACTGGTGTAGTAAGTCTACTATAGAAAGCTGGCGTCTTCGTCCTCACAATCTAAACAATTGCTAATGTATTTAAAAAAAAGTATATCTAATTCTTTCACTATTTTATTTATTTTTCCTTAAAATTTCTTTAAGTGGTATATTATAAATACCCTTCCTAGATTCAGTTTTACTACTTTTTTGACATATCCCATGGTTTATTAGCCACACAATTGCAGGACAAAATATGATAGATTACATAAAGACTTTGAGGAATGTGAGATTGTGACATCACAACTAGTCTGATTTCAGTCGTTTTACAAAAATGTTACCTCTTTCTTCACCATTTTAAGGTCCTCTTTCATTTGCTTAACCACTGAACCCTTTAAATGTCAATGTATTTTCCTATCATTTGATTATCATTTACCGTATTTTCTCTAATAAACGCCCCTGGGGCGTTGCATTTGGAAAACAGGGGGGCATTTATTCAGGGTAAAGTATGAAGAAAAAAATGTAACTTACAAAAGAACGGCAATTCCTTTTAAGCCTATGGTATTAGTTTCTTCAAGCGATTTTTGTGTTTTCAGCATTATTGTGCATGGATTATTAATGGAATATACTCTTTGCATATTTTCTGTTTGGTTACGTTCAACTTACAGCCTTTTCAAGTCACATTCGGTAAGTTAAACGTACGTTGTTACATCCTGAAAGCATGAAAAATTATGGGGGTTATTAGAGGGGGGAGTTTATTACAGAAAATACGGTAGTTCTAAATTTCTAGAGATCTACCCAAAGGTCCTCTAAAAATAATGGGTTCAGTTCAACTCTTGGTACCAGGTTTAGTGCTGTTGCATGATATGTACATTTTTTTTTGTCAAAAAAGTAGCAAAATTGAATCTAGGAAGGGTATTTTTAATACATCATGTGCTGAAGAAACTTTGAGGAAAAATAATGTACAGTAAATAGTAAAAAATTAAATAAACTTTCTTTTAAATACATTAATAAGTGTTAGGCATGTGAGGATAAAGATGCCAACTTTCCATAGTAGATTTACTACATCAGTCATTTCTACACAGAAAAGACAGAGATTCAAACTTGAATATCTCCTTAACGGAATAAGATTTTTGACTCCTTTGTTTCACCATTTTGTTTCTTTTAAAGCCCTTTTTTTTATAAGATGGACATGCTTGACCTCTGAACTAATCCTTTAAATTGAGTCTTAGCATGTACAATGAGAGCTGGATGGATTATCCCACCAGATGTGAAATATGCAAATATATCTATTTGCACAAATCTTCAATGTCCAGTACTGGATGCTTTCGGGACGTTAAACCTTGCTATGCTATGCTATGCTATATTAAGAACCAGCTAGGCATTAGCTTATAAAGTCTGGAAAATTTGTATTAATTGAGAACAAAGGAAACTCAATGAGGAAAGGCAAAAAAGATGTCTGTTAGCAACATGGGTAGGATGAGAGGATGGATGTTAGCAGAAAGAATGTTCAGTAGAAGATGACATGATGATTGGCAGATAGCGTAATAGGGATGAAATGTGGGAATATTGATGGTATGTTATTTAATAGTAATAATTAATTCTATTTGCCTAATGTGACCTCCTGACGTGTATGGAATAGTAGTATTTAATAGAAATTATATGATATGCAATCAAAAAGAATTGAGGAAACTTAATAGCAGAACTGACTCCAAAACTCATTTATTTATATCATTTAAGAAATGAAACTTCATGGTTTGATGTGAAGTTCGTGCATAGACTTGTCACTTGATGTTTAAATCAAATTACATACTTTGTGCCTTACCAACACAGGTATATCTATTACAGGCCTCCCAGTGACTCCTTTTTAAAATAAAGGTTTTTTTAAAGGTTGGAAAAGTTGAAATAATGGTTTTTAAAGGTTTTGGATTTAAATAAAAAGGTTTATAAAGGTTAACTCATGGAATAAATTTTCATACAATGAGCATATTCTGGGGCAAAAGGCAGTTGGTGGCGCCAAAAGTCCATTACTTACGTGAAGTTGGAAACTTTATTTTGGTCCTGCTACTTTTAAAATGTGTGTTGAGAACAGATATGCTATTAAATGGATGTGTATACTTACCAATGAAGCTAAAACCTTCGCATGAATCATTTACCTTACTTAACTTTCAAAATAAAGGTTTTTAAAGGTTTTAAAGGTTATTTTGAAAGGAATAAAGGTTTAATTTGTCAATAAAGGTTTTTAAAGGTTTTAAATGTTTTTAAAGGTTTACCGGGAGGCCTGCTATTACTTTCCACAGCAGATAACAAACATCTGAAAACTCAAAAGCGCTGTAAGTAGTTACATGACACATACACAGTATCTTAAAATTTCAGTAGCATTTCTTTCAACAGTGCGTAAATCTCTGAAGGCTTTATCGCTAACCCCCAATAGCTTGACATTTCATATTCTACTCAAATGAGAAAATTATAATGCGAGGCATGCTTATGAGAAAATGATTTACTGCATGACTTTTTATTTCCTTTCTAAACTTTCTGCTTTGCTAATCTTTCTGTAGTTAAGTGTCACATTCAGCTTGCTTTCTTGCAACAATTTTACCCCTTTTTTACTTTAAAAAAAAGAGGAAGAGACAACTTCTTGAAATAAATTATTCTTTAATCTGTATGATGATAAATGTAAGGCCACCAACCTATCATTTACATGAAACTCAATCAGCAACGAGTCATCTGTTGCACAATATAATACAACCCTTTCTCTACCACGCAGTGATAGTATCGCCATTTTCAAACTACATTTTTCAAAAAATAAAATTGGGACTTTACCAAAGACCATGTATAGGAGTAATCTTGGTATCATTTTAAAGTACTCGGATATTTCTTTCACAAAATACAACTTTTTTATAGGGTCATACTACAATCATTTTTATAAAAAGTAGCTTGAAAAAGGGTAAAACTCAAAAATTGCAAACAAATTTACTTTTTTTTCCTTTCAAATCTTACAATAACTTCAAGATCACATTTTTGCTTCAAAATCAAACACGCAAGTCCTAAAAATGATCGTATTGATTTCTGGTCTAATTTTTATAATCCTACCTGCAATCTTTTGTTCTGGAAAATTTCTTCAAAATTTCATGAATTTTTCCAATTTTTGATCTGTTTTTTAAATATTTTTTTAAATCGTGTACCCAAACCGTATCATACATGCTTTGTTGAACCGCCATTCAAAAGTACTTGCAATTTCCTTTATTTGATATATAAATAAAGGCATACCCCCTCTATAGACCCTTTCCTATAATAATTATATTACACCTTTGCATTTTAAATAACTACGTGGTGTAGAGGAAATGAGCAAAAGCTCCAGGTTCGAGTCTCACCGTGACCACTGTGTAATTATTTTTCTGCTGCAGTTTTCAGGGGTCATTTGACTAAAATCATTTTGGATGTTTTTTCACCTTTCCTTTCTTTATAAAAATTATAGATTAGCATCATTGGAAAGAAAATTTCATAAAGAATCTAAATATGTAACACAGATCTCTGCTTTCAATATTGAGAAGGAGTTATACTTGTGCAAAGATTGACCATTTGTTGACCAAATTTAGCCAAAAATTGCTTAATTTTGCATATTTTTGTCCAACATTTCCTAATTTGGCTTTCAATACTCAAAAGATAAATATCTTAGCCTTCATTCCAATTAAATTTGTAACGAAAAAAAATGAAAAAAAAGTTGTCAAAAAAGCATATGAAAAAAAGTTACGAAAATTGGGCTCGCTTTTTTCAAAGCCTTGGTACAGTAAGGGTTAAAGGCCATCTATTATGATTAAAATGTAGAGGCATACATTTGATTCCAAAATGATGTTATGATTAGCCTGTCAATATAAGTGCACATTATACCATTGTGTTTCGGTGTGTTTCGACCAATCAAGACACACGAATTGAAATCTATTTACTTCCGCATTAAGATAATAATTCACAACTCAACTAGCAACAGGTCAGTACACAAAACAAAACTAAAACAAAACTTAAACAAGAAAGTTAAAAGCAAGTTCTTCATATCAGGTCGGACCAATAATCCTCAAACGCTTTAAAGCCTTAAGTGTTTAATTTTCTCCTTCAAAAATTATAATTGCGAGGCACACTTTTGAGAAAATCATTTATGAATCTTCATTTCCTCTCTAATCTCTCTGTTGTTAAGTGTCTTGCTCAGTTGTTTTCTTAAAACAATCTTAACGTTTCTTAACCAGAAAAAGGAGACTAAAGTAAATGACAAGTTCTTGAAACAAAGTATTCTTTAACATATATGAAGATAAACGAAAAATCAAAACCTATCATTAACGACTAAATTAACAGGTCAGTACACCAAACAAAACTTAAAAAACAAGAAAATTAACAAATACATTTAAGGTTTGACCACTAATCCCTAAACGCTTTAAGCCTCAAGTGCTCCCTTGTTCCTCCGTTAGAAAATTTTAATTGCGAGGCACGTTTTTGAGAAAATCATTTATGAACCTTCATTTCCCTCTCCTTCTGTCAAGTATAATTGTTTAGTTGTTTTCTTGGAACAATCTTTTTGTTTCTTAACCAGATAAAAAGGACCAAAGGGAAATAACCAGCTCTTGACATATATGTTTGTTTTAATAACTGGTGTATAGAAGTTCACAACCTATAACTAAATTAGCAAGTGGTCAGTACACAATACAAAACTTAACCAGACATTGCAAATGATATAAAATCCCCTCGCCGCTAATAACATGCTTTCCACCGTATGTCACAACTGCCATCCCACCCTCTGTTCTGCATGATGTCCCATCCTTTATCCCTCCCTACAGGAAATCATACATGAAATCCAGCTACCATTCCACAACATGACCCATATCCCATCACACCTGCAATCAAGATGACATCTCACCATGTCTTGCCACCCTGTCCCATATACCATGCTACCTTGTCCCACATCCCATCTCTCGCAGTGTATCATGTGTCATCCTACCCTGTCCCACATGCCATCCTTCTATGTACCACGTGCCATCCCACCTTGTCCTACAGACCATTCCATTCTATCCCACATACTATCCAAACCTGTCCTATTCCACCTGAAATCCAGATGACATGTCATCCTGTCTCACATGTCATTACTCTGTCCCCCATGCCATCCCATCTTGTCCCACATGCCATCCCAGCCTGTCATAAATGCCATGACTTTTCTTCACATGCCATGCCACCCTGTCCCACATGCTCTTCGACCATGACCTATATGTCATATCCTGTCCCACATTTCGTGCCACCCTGTCTCGCATGCCACCCTGTCTCGCATGCCACCCTGTCTCGCATGCCACCCTGTCTCGCATGCCACCCTGTCTCGCATGCCACCCTGTCTCGCATGCCACCCTGTCTCGCATGCCACCCTGTCTCATGCCACCCTGTCTCGCATGCCACCCTGTCTCGCATGCCACCCTGTCTCGCATGCCACCCTGTCTGCATGCCACCCTGTCTCATGCCACCCTGTCTCGCATGCCACCCTGTCTCGCATGCCACCCTGTCTCGCATGCCATGCCATGCCACCCTGTCTCGCATGCCACCCTGTCTCGCATGCCACCCTGTCTCGCATGCCACCCTGTCTGCCACCCTGTCATGCCACCCTGTCTCGCATGCCACCCTGTCTCGCATGCCATGCCACCCTGTCTCGCATGCCACCCTGTCTCGCATGCCACCCTGTCTCGCATGCCACCCTGTCTCGCATGCCACCCTGTCTCGCATGCCACCCTGTCTCGCATGCCACCCTGTCTCGCATGCCACCCTGTCCCACATGCCACCCTGACCCACATGCCACCCTGACCACATGCCATCCCACCCGGTGCCACATATCCATCCTGTCCTCCATGCCATCCCACATTCATCCTAATTCCTATATCTACCAATCATTCTACCTCAGATCCTCAACATCTTCTACTTTACTTCATGTCCCCAGAACTCATCATATCATATTCGCAGACAGATCTTTTTCTTGCTATGACCCAAAACTTTGAAAAGAACTACCAACCTTCATCAAGAATGCTACATCTATCACCACTAATTTTTTTTAAACACCTAAAAACCTACCTATTCAAACAAGCTTACCAGAGGTGACAGCCTGTATTTCATATTTCAAACTGCCTTTCATCCATCCACCTTCTATCTAAACCCACCTATTGCCATCCACATCTACCAAATATATTCTTAACCAACTCATTATTCCAACCTTCACTATAACCTCCACTCACTTCAATGCACTACAGACACACCCCCCCCACCCCAGCCTTAACTTAAATCTGACATGTCCATTTTAAACACGCTCAACTTTTTACCCCTTATAAACCAAATAGGGATGACCTATTTACCAAATCAAAATTCATTGCAGATTAACTTGGATTTATCATAAGTCTGTTATGTTTCCACTCTATTCTAGCAAAACCTTATTGTTTTTCCCTATTCAATCCCAAGACACTTCATTATAAATTCCATTCAGTCATCAGTTCTATTATTCAACGTTTTACCATCCCAGAACAAATCCTTTAATTGCTGCTATTCAAGTCTGGAATGCATTTGTTTTTCTTTTCTTTATAAAAATAGTTGGAACTCCTTTACTAGGGCAGCAATTTTTTATTCCTAGTACTGTAGCTAAACAATGCGTGAGGTCGGACGGAAATAGACGTGGACGGACGAACTGGTGGACGGACAAACGGATGGACATACGAATGGACGGACATACGGATGGATGGTAAAGATGCTATATCCCCTCTTCAACAACTTTATTGGTGAGGAAATAAAAACAAGCAGAAAACCAGAAAACCAAAGGTTTTGAAGTTCCACAAAATGGATTTAAGTTATGAAGTACAGTACTTTATAATAAATGTTATCACACAATGGGCTCAAAATAACAATGACAACCAAATAACAAATTCAACAATTTTGATCCCATTACTATCTATACACTTCCTAACATCATTATTATTTCAAGGATTTTAATTTTAAGCCTGTTATATCCATGACATATTCGCCATCAAAAGCGATAAGGCACATCTGTCTTGCATAGTCAATCTGTGCACCTGAATCCCAAGTATTGTTCTTGAGATACTGTGTTTACAAGCTATTTTCAACAAAATCAAGACAAGCCCCGCCCACCATGCACAACAATGAAATCTAACATTTTGGGAGCATGAACATACGTACTAGCTAACAAGTTTTGAAACAAAAAGCTAGTTTTTCAAGCATTTTAAATTTAGATTAAGCCCTGCCCCATTACTATGCATAACATCACCATCATAACAATGAATCTTCAACATTTTGGTACCATGAACATAGAGTTTACAAGCTCTTTTCAACAAAACCATAGTAAGCCCTGCCCACTATGCATAATAATGAAATTCAACATTTTGGTACCATGAACATATGTACACACTAGCAAACAACCTAAATACACCAAATATGAAATGAAACAGACATGCGGTTGTTAAATTATGAGCATTTGAAGTTTTTAACATTAAGTACCACCTACTCATTAATATGCATAACACTGCTACCAAAATCAATATGGTACATTTGCGGACCATAGGTTGTGTACCAAATATGATGGGAATCCCATTCTTGAGATACCGTGTTTACAAGCTCTTTTCAGAACAATCATATTAAGCCCCGTCCACTATGCATATTTTGGTACTATGAAAATATACACACTAGCAAACAACACAATTACACCAAATATGAAGCAAAGCAAAAATGTGGTTAAATCATGAGCATTTCAAGATTTTCACATTAAGCCCCACCTACTCATTAATATTCACGACATCACTACCAAAAACCTTTGGAGACATCTACTGACCATGGGCTATCTGTGTACCAAATATGACATGAATCCGGAGTAAAGTTCCTGAGATATCGTGCTTACGAGCTAGCATCACACACACGTGGCTTTATCTCCACATATGTTCCTGATGCTATCGCATCGGAAGCAAAAATTACCTTAAAAGTCTGACCACTTATCTCGAAACACTTTTAAGCCTCAAGTGTTTACTTTTCTTCTCTGTTAGAAAATTATAATTGCGAGGTACACTTTTGAGAAATCATTTATGAATCTTCATTTCCCCTCAGAATCTTTTTGCAGTCAAGTGGGTCTTGTTCAGCTGATTTCAACAATTTGACCACTTCTTTCCCAGAAAAGATAACCTCTTGAAATAAATGATTAATAGAGAGATTAAAAAAAAAACAATGTCTAAAAAGATCACACTTCTTTCCCAGAAAAGATAACCTCTTGAAATAAATAATTAATAGTGAGATTGAAAAAAAAAAACAATGTCTAAAAAGATCACCGACGTATAACACAAATAGCAACAGGTAATCTGTCACACGTACAACAATACAACATTTTACAATTAAGGTTTGACCACCAATAACGGAAGTTAATCTTCAAAAGCCTCAAGTGTTTATTTCTTTAATTTTACTTGCAAAACACAGTTATGAGAAAATTGTTTATGACTCTTAATTTCCCCTCTTATCTTTCTGTTGTCAAGTGTCTTAATTGCTCTGCTTCTTTCTTGGAATGATACTGTACTATCTTTCACCAGTTTTCTTCACCAGAAGAGGAAATTGAAGGAAATGAAGAGCACTTGAGATTGAGGACAAAACGCTACAAATTGATGGGAGCAATTTACATGCTTATTTCAAAATGATTAGACCTAATTCAGCTGCTCTCTAGGGCCGAGTCGACGATCTGAAAATGAATTCAAACTCGAGTACAAGCTTGCGTTCATACCCACTGCAGGCGATCATAGCTGCCGATTTTTTACATTGAGAATGTTGACCGGATTATATATTATATTGTATATTCCAGTACAAATTTAAAACATTTGTAAAAAGGAAAAAGTACATGCATATACATATTAAAACACATAGCAGAAAATAAAAGAATATGAATAAATAAATAAGGAAAAAAATTAAGATAAATGGTTGGAAACAGTAATTCTAACTCTCCTGTCTGTAAGTAAATTGCCCCACGGTAAATGAATGAATTTTTGTAGACGTTTATTCTGTATTTTGGCACTATGTTAGGGTTTCGAAGGTTTCTGTTTGAACGTACTAGATGACTTTGTGATGTATTGTGTAAAGGATGGTTTTGTTCTTTGTTGTTTTTTGTCGCCATTGCAATAAATTTCAATTTTGCCCTGTCATTTAAGCATAGGAAAATGTGGGTTAAAAATCTTTGGAGTATACTTTAAAAATTGTCTGATTCTGCCTTTGTCTTTTTGTAAAATTAAATGATACCAAACAGGACCTGTTGTCACTTGATCTTTAGTCATGAGTAGGATCATGATCCGGAGCAGGCTATCAGATCCACTGATGCGATTCTTACGAAGGTAAGTGTGAACACAGATCAATGACCTGCAATCATGCTAGTTACACAATATCGTGATGATTTCGCACAAGCTCTGCTTGGTTACATTTTGCAGGATTTCAATAAACCACCATTTGATCCCCTGCAGTGGGTCTGATCCTAAGCATGCACCCCAAGTGAGAACACATGACATTATTTTTTCTGCAATCATCAGGTTTTATCTTCGGGGATCATATTCCGGAGACAAGACCAGTAAAAACGCGGACCTACAAACAAATAGTACTTATCAGATAAAACCACTTCAGGGGAAGACAACTTCACAAACTTCACATTAGCTTTCAGTTCTATTTTGTACCTTATCCACCGTTTTGGTGTTTTCAATCATTAACCCTTACTCTACCACGCGGCAATAATATCGCTGTTTTCAAACTACCTTTTTCTAAAAATAAAATCGGGACCTTACCAAAATCTTATAGGGGTGCAAATAGTTTAATTGCAAAGATCACGGAAAGATCTTTCATACTGTAGTTTTTTTTAGGGGTCTATACTCTTTTTTTATTTAATACAATTTGTCCAACCATTCAGAAATTTCAATTTTTGTTTAAAATGTCCCAAAAAATGCATATTTTTGAAAAAGTAACAGAAATTGCTTAGAAAATAAATTTAGATTTTGTTTTATATATAATAGTTAGACAAGTCATATTGTCCAAATCTAATTAAATTTTGCTCATACCTGGTCATAACTTTTTAATCAGTTGTAAAATATGTAAAATTTTGTGATTTTTGGTGACTATTTACCCTTTTTGTTAAAAAAAACTGTGTGATCCACCCCTAATTCACACTGAAAAGTTTCAAACACCATTCTGTAGCGAAACCAATGTGCTTTCACATGGATTGCTGCATTAAAAGACATACCCCCTCGATCGTTCCTAACAACGTTTTATAGCTACGTCACTCAAGTTATTTTTAGATTTTTTGACACTTATGTTGAGACAGCAGAAGAATGTTTATCCTGAATCTTGTTTCAAAGTGAAACTGAGAATTAGGAAGCCAGAAGGCTTATTGCCAGTGATGGAGATCTTTTAGTATATGGACCCAACCCAGAAGAGGCCCAAAGGTTATCAGAACCAATTTAATAATCTGATTTAATGACCTCATTTGCATGAATTTGCATATTTGACCAGTGACCAACGTGAAGTCAAAAGTCTTAGCTTTCATGTAACATAAACTTATTACAGTAGACAATGAAAATGAATTTGTGAAAAAGCCCCCTTTCCAAAAAAATCCCTAAAATAATACTGGTCATCTCAAATGCTCTGGGAGAGTAAGGAGTAAGAAAATTGGAGATAAACAAACATAATTTTCCTGAGATTAAGTTCAAATATTAAATGTAATTTATACAAAATGCTCACATGATATTAGATTTGGTCATGTTACCATTATCATACTTTTTCAGAACAGAAGGTAGATGCTATCTACCTACTGTGGTGTAGAGGTTATCATACATGTCTACAGACCACGAGGCCCTGGGTTCAAGCCGGGGTTGGGTAGACACGCCAGTGCACCACAACTGGTTATCAAAGGCCGTGGACATTGACTTGCTTGTCGATGTTATGTCTGTCCGTACGTCGTACCGGTGTTCTCGTGCGGGTCGTATTAAGCGTTTCGTGATAGCATTGTTACTATCATAACCGAATAGGCGGGCGACGACCCCGTCATTGTAATTGTGTGTTCACTCGTCGTCATCGTGCTATTTAGAACAGGGGTAGCACAAGCTGGAAACAGGGGGTCTAATACCCCTGGGTAGTGCAAGCTGGGGACAGGGGGTATATACCCCTGTTGGGAACATCAAGGCCCCAATAGCAACATTAATTTTAATATCTACAATCATGGACAAACGTCTTGACCCTTTCTCCCCCTTCTACCCCGTTTCAACGTTGGGACATGACTTTGGCCTGCAAGTTTAATATTCACCTCCTACATTGCAGTGGAGTACAAGGGGTGAAGGAAAAGGGTCCAACACGTTTGTCCATGATTGTCTTAAGAGTTTTTCCTGGTGAATCACACACAGTTTTAATGAAGAAATGGAATGAATGTGATATGTTTTAAAGGATTAGTTCAGTGATCAAGCATGTTCATCTTCTATGAGATAGAACTTCAAAAGAAACAAAATGGTGAAGCAAGCATTCAAAAATCTTTTTCCGTTAAGAAGATATTCAAGTTTAAAGTTTGGTATCATTTCTGAAGAAACGACTGAAGTCAAACTAGTTGTGACGTCACAGCCTCGGATTCCTCAAAATCTGTATGTATTTTAAAGAAAGTTTATATAATTGTTTCACTATCTAAATTATTTATCCTCAAATCTTCTTTAGGTGGTGTATCATAAATACCCTACCTAGATTCAGTTTTATTACTTTTTTGACATCCCATGGTTTTTAAGCCACAGAATCGCAGAACAAAATATATTAGAATACATTAAGACTTTGAGGAATCTGAGGGTATGACATCACAACTAGTCTAATTTCAGTCGTTTCTACACAAATGATACCAAACTTTAAACTCTAATATGTGTTTGAACGCTTTCTTCACCATTTTGTTCCTTTGAAGTCTTATTTCATATAAGATGAATATGCTTGACCCCTGAACTAATCCTGTAAGTCTATTCCAAAGGATTACATTGTCCGGGTAATTGCACGCATGCCAAAGATAGTCGGTGAGATTTTTCGGAAGCGTAGACAACGTCTGAAATATTAACATTATATTCTTTGTGGAGAATGTGCACATTATCTAAAAACACTATTTCTTTCCAAAACGCACTTTCAAAACACATTACTTCCCCTCTCCTTAAATGGCTCAGTCGGTGAGCTTTACACGAAAAAGCAATTACAAAGGACAGTGAATGCCGAAAAAAATGTTAAGAGACAATGTACTGTCAATTATTTATGAAATATGGGCTCACTGACTTCTCCATAGTAATTTCAGCAGTTTACTGTCTGCACAAAAGCACTTGTCTAAAAGGGACAGAACGAACATTCCAGCAACTTGAAAAAGAATGTATTCATCACAATTTGTCCGTGACTGGTGAATAATATCAACACGTTAGTATTGTAATTCATGCAAAGATTTATAGGATTTTTACATACCCTTTGCGTTCATTTCAAAGAAGAAAAAATCATAAGAAAAAAACAATAACATAATTCCGTGCAAAAACAATGCAACCTCCTTTATTCCCCCTCCCCTCACTCTCAGAAATAAATACATCAAACATGCCAAAATATTTCCGACTAAATACCTGACTACTTACAATACAGACACCCCCTCCCCACATTTCAAATAACTATTATAATATCCCGCTTTTTTTTTTTTACAATTTCATCCTGCCCTTCACTAAGATTCTTCTTCTTATTTAACATTCCTTAAATTCCCTGACCTTCCTGTTCAAATAAATAATAGAAATTCAACACCTTCCCAATTCTTGCAATTTACCTCTAAATTTCAAAACAAAAAAGACATTGATGTTTGTTTGTTTGATTAGGGCTTAACAGTGAAATTGTGCCTGACAGGTTAGATCATTCCAAAGGAAAAGAAAACAGGGGGAGATTGAGAGAAACACGAGAACTAAAAGCCAGAATGCTGGGATCGAAAGAGGAAGTGCGTGGGTGAAAAGAGAGAAGAAAAAAAGGAAAAAAAGTAGAGAGGTAAAAAGGAGGACTAAATATGGTTGTAGAGGTAAGCATGATGAAGGAAGAAGACAATTTTATCTGGAGGTTTTTCTGGAAGAGCTCGGTTATTCAGTTGTGGGGAGTTAGGTAAGCTCTGGGAAGGTTGTACAGGGGGCAAGCAAGGAGAACGTGATGGATTGTGAGGTGCAATGGCAATTAATGCAGAGGGGTTGGGGGAGCCAATAAGGAGGTGGGAGTGAGCGAGGTGGATGTGACCTATGGATAATGTGAACGTTGTCAACACAAGAGAGGTCATGGATGGTGGGTTTGATCAGAATGGTGGGCTGGATGACGTGGAGTTTGTTATCAATTTGCGAGTCCCAAGATGTTTGCCAGCGGTCACGAACAAGGGAAGCGATAAGCGGTTTGATGTCAGAAAGGGTTTTGGGAAATTTGGTAAAGGGAAGGTTGAGGGAGGGCAAGCTTAGTGGCTGTATCAGCCATGTCATTGCCAAGGATGCCAATATGGCTGGGTATCCAGAAAAAAGAATACTTTTCCTGCAGAGGGTGGGCAAAAGGAGTTTTCGTCAGGAGGTTAGATGTGGGGTTATCCCATTTAAGATTGAGTAAAAAAGTAAGGACAGCCTTGGTGTCGGAGAAGATGGCAAAGTGGCTGAGTGGGGAGTACTCCATAAAGTTAAGGGCGAGGAGTATGGCCTCGGCCAAGAAGATGGACAAGTTGTTGGGAAGCCTACTACTGAGGGTGATGTCATGGGTGATGGCAGCAGCAGCTGTCTTGTTGCCAGTATAGATGGAGGTGTAGTTTGAGAGTTGGTCTTTGATTTGGTTGTGGAGGTTGATGAAAGAGGTTAGGGCGGGTTTGGGTTTTGTGGAGAGGCCCAGGTGGATAGAAGGGAGAGGGTGGCCCAGGGAGGAAAAGTGGGCCAGGAGAAGGTGCCAAGAGTGGCGGGGTTGATACCAAGATGGTGAAGGTCTGGTTTGATGCATAAGCTGAAGGGAGGGATAGTGTTTTAGTCCTATCAAAAAGGGTGGAGAAATTGGGGCACCTATATAATGGGCTTGTAAACAGGGTTCTGGGTGTTGGTGAGGACTCTAAAAGCATAGGAGGCTAAGCTTTTTACACCTTAGCAGGAAGGGAGGTTCGTTGGCTTCAACATGAAGGCAGCTGATTGGGGAGGTCCTGTAGGCACCCAGACTAAGCCTGAGGGCTTCATTTTGGATAGTGTTGATGTGGTTGAGGTATGAGTTGTGAGTGACACAGTAGACAATATTGCCATAGTCAAGCTTGGCGCGAATAGTGAGCCTGAAGATTCTAAGGAGAGCATGGCGGATCGCACCCTAAGTGGTGTTGGGGAGGAGGCGGAGAAAGTTGAGGGAGCTGTGGCATTTCTGTTTCAGGTTGGTGATGTGTTGCTTGTAGGAGAGCTTGGGGTCTAGAGTTAAACCCAAGCACTTAGTGTGGTCAACTTTAGGGATGTGATTGCCATTAAGCATGAGGTTCGGAATGGGGTGGAGGTTGTTGAAATGACAGAAGTGCATGCAGACTAGACTGTCTTATCTTTGGAGAATTTAAAACCGTTATTTTTGCACCAGTCATGCAGCTAGTTGAGGCTGAGTTGGAGCCTATTTTCGACAAGAGGAAAGCTAGGGAAGGAGTAGAAGATGATAAAGTCATCCACATTTGATTTTGGGGCCAAGGTTGTCCGCGATGTCGTTAATGCTCAGGTTAAAAAGAGTGGGGAGAGAAGATGCAGCCTTAGGGACGCCCTCTTTTTGGGGCTAGGGGTTGGAGAGGGTGTGGCCAATACCAACTTGGAACTGACTGGGTGAGAGGAAGATTTGAATAAAGATGGAGAGGTGGCCTCTGAGGCAGATGGTGTAAAGTTTGTGGATAATGTCGTATTTCCAGGTAGTGTATTTCCAAGGTCGAAAAAGATGGCAATGAGGTGTTCCTTTTTAACAAAGGATTCCCGGATGCAATGTCGAGCGTAATTAACTGATCCAGGGTATTGCAACGTTTCCGAGCCACTTTGATGAGGGGAGAGGATTCTATTGGTCTCAAGGAACCAGTTTAGTATCTGGTTAATGATCCTTTCCATAATTGTACAGAGACAGCAGGTGAGGGCGATGGGGCGGTAACTGCAGGGGTCAGTACTGTCCTTCCCAGGTTTGGGGATTGATTGTGAAGAGGAAAGGCCATGGAAAACTTGGAGAGGAGGGATAACCCAAATGGGAATGGGAGGAATAGTGTGCCTGGTTATTGAGAAAATTTTGATGTTGGCTTTTGGGGAAATGAGAATGCATGCGGACACTGAAAGGAGGGAGTAGGGGGGAATGCATTTGTTGATATTGAAGAGGTTGGTGAAGGAAGGAGAGCGGGTGGAATGGAAACATGGGTTCCGTGGGTCAATGAGGATGCGAAGAGCAAAAGAGAGACCAGCCCTGCTGCACCTGAGGTCAATGGGGAGTTCATTAGCCTCTACGTGAAGACTGGGGAGGGGGGTGTGGGTGGCACCAAGGCAGAGCCTTAGTAATATTTAGTAAAGTAACTTTGGATTAGGCTTTAACTCCAACTTTATCCATGATTTTGCAAACATTTCTGCAACAAAAAGCATTATTCTGTTAATATATTTGTATGTTACCATGAAAACGTAATTACCCACCTGAGAAGGCCTGCGGGCATCATTTGTCCTTCTGGCGCTGCTTCTATAAGCGACTGCCATGTATTTGTAGAGTTGGGAATGACAAAGCCAAAATCAAAATACCATTCTAAAAAGAAAAGGAAAGAGAAATTCATGAATATTCCTAGATTTGTATGAACGCTAAAAGGACCACCAAATATGTTTACAAAACATAATTGTTTGGAAACAATGTGGTCTCAGAAACTAACGTTCTGAAACATTATGGTCGGAGAATATATGTTCGTAAAACTAATATGCTCGGAAAATATAGTTCACAATCATAAATGTTTGAAACATACATGTTCAGAAACAATTAAGTTCGGTAAATATATATTCGCAATCTTAATGTTTGCAAAAGATATGTTTGCAATTTAAATTCTCCTAAAAATATGTTCGTAATATAGATCTTCACTTGAAATATGTTGGCAATTTGTATGCTTGCAAAAAATAGTTCGTCGCGAAATGTGCTCAGAAACAGTGGCGTATGCATAATCATGTCTCAATGATACATGAAATCCCGGGGTCTTGCTTATTTTATGTTTCTCCAGTATAATCTTGGAGTTATTGACCATTTGATGTCATGAGGAACCTGGACCAATTAGCCTCTATTTACGGATGTTAAACATGACATGAGATATAAAATAGGTATTAAAAATACAGCCTGATTTAACCAATAAAGTCTGAATTTCACTTGTGACTACACAAAAGACGACAAACTCTAAACTTAAATATCTCCTTAATGAAGAGTTTTGAACTCTTTCTTTGCCATTTTTGTTTTTATTGAATATCTAATTCTGTTATATAACATGGACTAATTATTTAACAAGGGTGGCCAGGGAAAATCCCTGGAAGCTTTGGCGCTTTTGACATTCCTCAGGTTACAATCATGTTCCAAATGTTTGAGTGATACCCCAACATATTCCCCATGCCCTCCCAAGTTAATGTGCATTAACTGTGAATGATTGACAGACCATTTCTCCTAGGGTAAGATTGCTTCATGCAAATATTTTCCACAGGGACCCCGCCAATCAGAGTAACATCAGTAAACTCAAATACTATAAATCTGAGAGAGAAAAAAATGATGGAATATTCAGAGTTAATACTGTAAAAGGATCTGCTGCCTGCAGCTGATAGTATGTATACATCTGCACAGATGGTTTAGTGCAAGGGTTCTTAATCAAATTTTTGAAAGGGCCATCATTTCGTGGGCCAATCGTGTGGCACAACCAGCGTCATGTGACAAACAAAACCCGTCAAAACAATCCCCGAATACAAACAAGTTGAGAGCGTGTGCGATTAATGACAAGCAGCGAGCCCAATTTATAGCGGAACTTAAGATAACATTTTAATTGATAATTAGGCTGTGATGTTTTAGTGAGCTGATCTGATCTGCCTGGGAAAAAACAAAATAAACAAGCATTTTGCAATTACTACCGATCTCAATCAGATTGATCTTACATACAATGCACTGTATTGCATTATATAATGACTATTGTTCGCGGGCCAGATCGCCAGTTTAGAGAGTCAAAAAAGCCAAGCTATCACAGAAAGTTCAACTGAGATCAATTTATAAACTGACATGATACTAAAAAAATTAGCAGCCTCATTGGTATACTCTGTCCATATTGTACAAAATAGTAATATAGAAATGTATGGTTGATGGGGTTAACCCTTACTCTATCAGCACTTTTTTGAAAGTGCACTTGGGAGTCGGAGTCAAAGATGGGGCACCCAAAATGGTGATAATATCGCTGCATGGTAGAGTAATAGTTAAGCACAGGCTGATCATTGAAGGGTCCTCTGTCTGCCGTGCAGCATAGTCCGGCTTATACCTCTTCAGTGACCCAGTGGGCCACCCACCGGAATCATGCTGCATATATTTTTGAGTTGGCGCACTTGCCGCGGGTTGATTATCCTTACTCTACCAACACGTTTTTTTAAATGCGCCTGGGAGGCGGAGTCAAAGATGGAGCACCCAAAACAATGATAATATCGCTGCATGGTAGATTAAGGCTGAAAGAGCTATAGTGTTGGTCTAATTGTACAAAACTTGTTGAAACCTGAAGGTGTGCTCTGCAGAATGGATGGAGCAATGGGTACAGTGGTTTGGGTGAAAGAGTTGGATGGTGGGAGGGACAAGTACAAGGAGTTGATCTTCAGCATGTCTCTTGTTTGTTTGTTTGTTTGATGAGGTCTTAACGGCACCACGACAACGAGGGTCAAATTGTGCCTGAGAGGTCAGATCATTTTAGAGGTAGGAAGAAAAAAAACAGGGAGAGAATGAGAGAAATTCAAGAACAAAAGTCAGAAAGCTGTGATCGAGAGAGGAGGTGCATGGGTGAAACAAAACAAAGTAGAGAGGGGGTGGAAGAGGAGAATTAAATATGGTTGTAGAGGGAAGCATGATGAAGGAAGGGGATAATTTTATCCCCAGGATTTTTTATGTCTCTTGTAGCAGGGGAACAAGTACTATACCTCACACATTAATACATTTGTGTCTTTTCTTGAGGATGATAATGAAATTAACAATTAGTGACTTAATTCTCCTGCTAGGATTTACCTCTGATACATGCTGTATAAAGTGGGAATCATATATTTGTTCTAGTATGCGAGTCATTGTCGTTTCCACAGGACAACCAAATTTCTTTGCAACTAAGGATGCTGAAGTAATTTGCTTTTGATAGTTACTTCAGTTAATTTATCATTTACAAGCAATCTTTTTTTCTGTAAAATACCAAAATATCATAATATGAAAATGAAAATTCACAGGAATATTTCTTTAATTACACACATAGTACAGCAATAAATTCTATGTCTGCTTCATTAATCTATAACATCAGCCCAAAGGTTCAATACACTGTAAGCGTACATAAATTTACAAAAAACTGCACGCAGTAATGTTTGTTTGTTGCAGTTGACGCATTCCGACAGTCTAAGAGTCTAATGTGCATGAAGTAACAAATTTATTAGGGAAAAAAAATTCCAGCTGCTCTTGGTGTAGCGCTAGTTTCTCAAATAAAACTTCCCGGCAAATATAACTTCCCGGCAAATATAACTTCCCTGCAAATATAACTTACCGGCAAATATAACTTCCCGGCAAATATAACTTCCCGGCAAATATAACTTCCCGGCAAATATAACTTCCCGGCAAATATAACTTCCCGGCAAATATACCTTCCCACCAAATATAAATTCCCAGCAAACATAAACATTTACACTTTAATGGCTGATTAGAGATGGAGATGCTAAATTTAAAGACTAATTTCTACGTACGCATTATGGTTTACAATTCAAGGTTCACATCAAAACGTTCATCAGTGCCTATATTTAGAGCACAGATTACGACGTCACAGGCTATTTCGATGGAATAATAATGGGGATTGAAAACACTGCCTCGTCAATACTAGCTAATTACAGCAGGCACATGCATCTCACAAAAAGTGCAATGGAACAATAATTGAGTCAAGAACAACTTTTTTTGTCACTTTCTTCATCTAATATGATTTAGTTAAAGTACAGATTACGACGTAACAGGCTATTTCGATGGAATAATAATAGGATTGCAAATCTTTCAATCTTCACTGAATACAATGTTAAAATTTTATCATGATAATCCATCAATATATACTATTGTGCATGACAAGGAAATTAGTGAGGAAAGAAAGAATAATAGAAATGGATGCTAGATTCCCATTTTTACGCTGATTGCTCATATTTGATGTAATCATACACTCATGACTGATGTCGGTGCTGAATAGTCTCTAACTGGTTTATAGCTTCTTAATTGTCAATAAAAGTAAAACTTAGCCCAGAAACTGCAAATGAAAAGCTCGTGTCAGGAACAATAAAAATACATTTCCAATGATGCATAAAGGCTATAAGAAGCCTTTATGTTGGAGTCTGGGATAATTTGTTCCTATTCAGTATAAACAGATGTTAATTGATTGATTGATTTATCACTGATAATTCATTGATATAATCCAGTATCAACTAAATGACTGTTTTATTTGACAATTTTAATTAAAAAAATACATATATTTAATTCTCTACTGAACACAATGTAACAAATTGCATTGCAATGATTTATCAATTGAGGCTAATGATAAGTGACAAATAGTAAGGAAAGAGACTGCTACAAATATACATGGTTCCCATATTATTGAAGCTGATTGCTTATTTTTAGCTCAACATCCCTTAAGGGATCTTGAGCTTATGCAATGAAAAATGACTCAAAAAGTGTGTGGCGGTGGGGTGCGGGGTGAGGTGTGGGTGGGTAGAGGAGGGGTGGGGTGGGAGTGGGGTGGGTGTGGGGTGGGTTACAAAATCATGCTGAAATACAACACATCACCATAAATAAGTATCCATTTGGACAAAAAGTGAGGGTGGGAAAGGTGCTCCCTTGTTCCCCTCAAATCCTGCCTGTGCTCAAACCATAAAATTAAGAACCATGAGGCAAGGAGGGAAAGATTTCTCCACTTTTTTAAAAACTGGCAAAAGTACCCCTTTTGCCTTTTGTTAAATAAAAAGTGCCCCTTAATTATTGTCCAAGAAGCACCCAAACTTTTAGCAACCCACCAACAAAAACAGGCTTATAACCCACCTTAAAATCTACTACATTATAGAAATATATGTTGAGCTACTACATAATAGACATATGTGTTGAGCTACTACTTCATAGACATATATGTTGAGCTACTACATCATAGACATATATGTTGAGCTACTACATCATAGAAATATATG